>CM043706.1:34290567-34378487 GCA_023969325.1 Oryzias curvinotus
AGAGGAAAGACAAAAGACTGAAGCTCTGCACATTATCATTGTCTGGGCTTGTGCATCAGTGAGAGACGAGGATGAATACTAATGTTAACATGAGTTTTTTTATTTTAGTTAAATATAGAGAACATTTCATATATTTTTGCCTTTAGAATGTCATAGTTATCCCCTATAAATGCATTAAACATTCAAGGCAAGGCTTAGACAAGGCAAGATGTTTTTTTCAAAAAGGTCTATGTTTACAGATGAATTTGCCCCTAAAGAACTGGTTATGACTTATTTAATTTCCTAATTTGACTTGACTAAAGTTATGGTGACAGTTCTCTGTATGCCAAAGCATAAAATTAGTAACAACACGATGGTACAAAACGCACAGTAAACACCTTTTAAACAGGACTGAACTGCTTTTTAATAAGTCCACTTAAAAAAAAGAGAGCAGGATTTGCCGCAAAAAGTGTTTGTGAGGGGGTTTCTATCAGATACTACATAGTCTGTCCAAACCTAAACATGCACCTGTTCAGACATAAATTCTAAACTTTAGAGCACAGACACAGCATAAGTAAGAAAAAAAAACTATAAAAAGAAAAGAAAGACAGGTTTTGGAGAATTACAGCTAAAGTAGTTAAAGCTGAAAAAGATCAATGGTAAAACAGTCTCAGTTCTAAATTTCCTTTACTAAAGATTTGTATTGAGACTGACTGATTTGGTGATGTAATGCTGTTTTTAGAAGAAGACATTTACTTTAAATATATTGTTTATGTTCTGTGCAACTGTGAATATGTGAGATTAAACCTTGTTTCACTTTTTTGGTCTTGCTTTTTAGCACATGTGCACTTTAGTCCCCTGTAAAACTGTTCCTATTTTCTCTCAAGCTGTGTTCACATTCGAGTCTGTCCTTTGAGCATCTGCTGTGCAGACTTGACATTTCGCTGCACTATGTTGGTGTCTTGCAGAAGGAAATGGACAGCTGTGATGCACCACTCTTCAGTTAATCTTGAGCCTACTACTCCCTCTACCAGGAGCACTGTGAGGCAGTCAAAAATCTGACTTTGGTATAGATGTTTTTCTAGAACACAGCCACCTGTGTTTGTTATGGAACCTATAATTAATGAAATATAAGAACCTACACTGCAAAACATAACATTTTAATATCAAAACTATCAACTTATGATTATAAGCAGTCAATATGTGTTGTCTTTTATCACTTAATTTGTTTTATTATAAATAGATGAATGGGTTTAGGCAATGAGACCTCACAGAAAAAAAGGCCCTGGTTCAAATCCCAGTGGGGTCTTTCTGTGTGGAGTTTGTTCTCCTTGTGCACATGTAGGTTTTTTTTTGTTTTTTCATACATTTAGGTTGACTTGTAACTAAATTATCCCTTAAATTGCCACTCTGTCTTTTTTTCAATTGTAAAATTGTTCCCAGTGTCCTGATCAGAACACGAGACGGACCCAGATGCTGAAACCCAGAAGGAGGAGACAGGTAAGTGGTTGGTAAGTAAGACGATTTATTTAACTGATCCAGGCAAGACTGTGGGTAACGTGGCAGTAGATCTTGGCTGGAGATCCTGGCACAGAGCGTGGCAGGCGCTCTAGACGAGGGGCGAGGCTGTGGTTCTTGAAGGTGGAAGGTGTCAGCGTGAGTGGAATGAGGCTGCTGTTCGAGGTGGTGTAAGACTCAGGTGACTCTCGTGGCATGAGATAAACCTGAGGCACAGGAGACAAGACAAAATTAGCAAGGTACGAGACAATTGGAGCCAGCCATAGATCTCAGTTAGACTAGGCACCATCAGGGTTAACAAACTGGTGAAGAATGCTGGAGCTGGGTCTCCTTATGAAGCAGGTGTCTTGATGAGATGAGTAGTCACAGCTGTGAGTCAGGAGCAGAGCAGAGCTAGGAGGGGGAGGAGTCTGACAGAGGCCCCATGACACCCAGTGGTGTTTTGATTCTGATTATGCAGTTTTTAGCTCAAATCAAAGATTTTTAAGACATATTTTCTGCAGAGCAGCAGGAGTCCATCAGGCATATGCTTTCAGGTTGTGAGCTGGACTGTTGGCACTAAAGTTAGTCGAGCTAATTCCTCAGCATGTGTTTTTTTTAACCTCCCTCATGCCTTTGACAAGCGGTTCACAAGCCCAAGTTAACATTAGCGTTGCAAAAAGATGGCGCACAAATATCGGAGGTATCCAGCCGTGCAATTTAGAGCCAATGCGATTTAAAAAAAAAGGAAATAATCAGAAAGCAGTTTAATCATTGATTCGTTTATGCATGTCCTCCCTTGTGATAAAAATGCTACAAGAACATTTTAAAAACAGTGAAAAACCCTATTTTCATTGGAGTGGGTCTTCAAGCTAAGTTCACACTGCCCTTGGCAACGCTTTCATGTAGCCACATCTGATGAAAAGTCTATGTACACTCACATAAACACGGGTTTCGGGCTTCCACATTCAAAACTCACAGTCACGCGTAGCTATGCCGTTTTTAAGACTGTTTTTAGGCTCTACTTACAAAACATGCAGCCATTATATGCACGTTAAAAGTCAAACCAGGTTGAACTTTGATCAATCAGGGACTTGGATTTAAAAGTGCCAACCATTTGAAAACTGATCATGGAGGAGAAATTAATAATTGCGATTTGGGCCCCCCCAGATTTTATGACACCAAGTCTTTTGTATTTTGGAATAAAGCTGTGAAAGAAAAAGCCTGGAGCGAGATTTGGAACATTTTCACCAATTTGGCATCTCGTAACAAGCCCTTTCCAATAATAAGTGGCTCTAGTAAACAGTAGAAAAAGAAACAGAAGCCCCTCCCTGCTTATACAGTGTGAACACCATATGCAGAATGCACGTTCGGGAACGCACTAAATTTGCGTTCCTGAATGCACATCGCTTGCCTAATGTTCCCGTAGCTTTACACCAAGACTTGAATTTGCTTAGCAATATTCCAACTTCGGAAGATGCAGTCTTTCTCACTTTCTTCCATCCTCCACCATAGAAACTTCATGCCGACTAACAAAGAGGCAGTTTAAAATGCAATGTGCCTCCCAAATCCCAACGGAAGGTGTGTTCAGCTTGAATGTCAAACACTGTTTTCCACACGTGTCTTATGTTTCTTGGATGGCAGGTTGTTTGCCCCGCTCTTTGATTCACTTAAAATGAGCCATGTGCCTCAATTAATTTCTTTCCCAGCAAAGAAAGAAAGACAACTCTATTTGTCTACTACATCTTAAGAATGTGACTAATTCTATTTTCAAGTTAATAAGGAAATATTGAACTCTCAACTGCCTATAAGATAAATCTCCCTGAAGAAAAAGCCTATTCTTCTCATCCCATGGTGACTGCTATTGGACATCAAAGAAAAATCCAATTAAGAACCACCGCCTGACTTAAACACCAATGCCCTAATCTTCCACCAGTCTTCTTTAATTCATAACTCTTCGGGCCGGTTTTTAAAGCGGCTCTTTTATGGAGCACTCAACTTCCAGATTATTTTAAATTAAGCAGAAAGTCTTGCCAGTTTTTATTTAATAAATATGACTTTGAGCAACCTTGGTATTGCCAACAGCTTAACCAAAATTGTCAACAGAAGAAAATCTACACCACACAGAAAACATTCTGCATTCTGTATTCAGCCATCACCTTCAAAGGTGCACTAAAAGTATGATAACCCCATGACTTAAGGTTTAAATGTCTTGACTTTTGCTCTTTTTTTTTCTTCTTTTTTTTTCTAGAAAAATGAATTAATGATAAGCTTTTTAGGATTATCTAGCTTACATATGTCAAGTGCGTCTTAGCATTTTTAATAACATGCTAAAAGGACATTTTTAAAACAGTGGATAAGTTACGTATTATTACACTACATGCAGAACCCCAGAAAAATGTTAACAAAACTCAAATTTATGAGTAAATAACAGGTGTATTTCTTTTACAAACAAAACATTAAAGAAAAAGCATTCAGGTTGATTGCTATATATAACTTCACAGGCATTTAAGTGAATAAATGGTTCCTATTCAACAGATTCAAAAGTTAGTGAAAAAAATCCAGCAAATATTCAAACATTTTTAGTTTTGCACCATTTTTGCTCCATGTCTGTGCAATACTGACTGCTTTGTGAATTTAGAATATCTGACCAGAGTGCTGGCAGAGCCATTGGGGATATGGGAGAGAAAAACTGCCTCTGCTTGCAAATGCTGAGGCCCCTGACAGAAACCAGTCGGAAAATATCCAGGGTTACATCAGGCTGTTCCCTAATGTGAAACATCAATATGAACAACTTGTGTCTCATCATTTATCATGATTAGGCTTTGAATTGCCTCTGTGCATGAAAGGGGCGATACAGGCTGACTTCACCTGCCTAACGAACTTCTGTTCAGTCTGTCCATCTATTTTTGACTACAAATACATAACCTTTTGTTTATTTTGAAGGACTTTTTAATCAATTAAAAAAATATATATATATATATATATATATATACATATATATATCTATATATATATAGATATATATATATATATATATATATATATATATATATATATATATATGTCAATCAACTCTGAAATAATTCTGCAATCTTTTCACATTTTAGTAAAACTCACCAGCTCTAAAAAGAGCTCTAAAAAAGCTAGTCCAGTGGAGGGAACTTTCCCAGGTTTTTAAAGACCCACTATCAAAAATTGTGTTTTTGCCGTTTTCTTTCTTTTTGCATTTTTTTGATGATGGAGGACATATATTAGAAATACTATTTTAAACTGAATTTTTCTGAGTATTTCTTTATTCAAGACAAAAACATTACGTCTAAGGAAGATTGTATATGTTGAGTAGAAAATACTCTAGGCGTAAACGAATAGATCCATATATGTCTTTGTTTTCCTCATCAGAGCTGGCATCTGGTTTAAAACTGTACGGCTGGATAGCTCCAGTATTGCTCACCATTTTTGTTTCACCGGTAATGTTAGGGTTGGTGTTATGAGGGGCTGTAAGCCAGTGGGAGAGCGTGTAAACAGAGAGCTCTCATCAACGGACAGAGGAACTAGAGGCAGGCTTGCTCTGCTCCAACAGTGCTACCCACAACTCAGAGGAGAATTCCTGATGAACCACTGCTGCTCTGCAGAAACGATGTCCTAGAAAACGACACCGATTTGTTGATTTTGACTGAAAAAAGATAAAAAATGGAACCCCACACACCCAAAAAAATAAATAAGCACTAAATGTTTCATGTCGCTTGACCCAAATTAACCTGGTTTATGAGTAGGCTCCATATGCAAGCAGTATAGACTGACATCATTTGTCTATGCATCAACTAAGACATGGGTCTGCCTAATTTATAAACATAACAGCAGGTTCTACCATCATTGGTCCCTTCTTTCATCAACAAAGGAGAGGAAAGAGCTGTGGGAGACGTTGCAGTCACTTAGCTTTTTCTCTCCAACCATTTTCCAAACCTTACAGGTTTGCACAATTTCCCTGGGAATCTCATGAATATATTTTAGACTATTAAACCGCTTTTTTAAAACAGTTTTGCATGCATACGGTCTAATCATTACAATGCAAATTAGAGCAGTGGGATGGTAAATAAGGTGTGAGGAAGAAAATGGAAAATGGATAAGTAAAACCACTTGGTAGCACATCTTTGGGTTCAGCCATATTACATTTTGCCCATGCTCCTCATTTATGAAGTTTTTTTTTTAATATAACTGCACAAATATAAAATATGTATATGTATGCAATCATAACACCGTATTATAAAGTTCAGTTATTAGCTCCTGCAGTTATAGTAGAGTTTACCTGCATATGTTTACTTCACAAATAAAACGTTGTTTTTCTATCTCTCGTTCTATGGGATACACAGCATTACAGGTTTTAGTAACTACAATACCGGGTTTCAAAATGCAACTTGATTGTTTTCATGATCAAGTTTTAGTTTGTTGCCCTAAAACCACAGACACTAGTTGCAAATAACCGATGCAACTGAAAAAGGAGCACAAAAGTAGTGGTATGTAAGAACATTGGAAGTTTTACAAATAGTTTATTGTGATTTCATTTTTTACACATGTAGACTCCAGACATGTTAATAGACATCTTCCTTTAATCCCTTTTCAATGGTGCCAAGGAACATGCATTTGTGGTATGAGCAGAATGTTTTGGAATGTGCTGTGTGTACATAAACAGGATTCCAGGTTGTGACTATGATCCGACAGTGGAACAGACAGAGATGGCTTTGCTGAAAGCTGCGTCAGTGAAGTAGCATCCTGTGGTGAAGGCAGTGTGGTGGTGTGGAACTGCATCTGCCTTCCTGGAAAAACAATGGAGGCCTTTATGCAAATTCAACTGAATCCATTTGCATATATTTTATATTCAGTCCTGTTAGAAACTCAACGGCTAATTTAACTCCATTGTTTTAAGTCTTAAGCTGCGTTCACACTGGGGATGTGATGCACATTCAAGAACATGCTAAAGCACATTCGCGAACGTGCATTTATCCCATGATGTTCACACTAGATTATTAAGAGCCAATACTACCTCATGACCGCCACCCACAGGTGGAAGAGACTTGCTGTGAAATGTCAAAGTGGTGCAAATATAGTGAATCTTGCTCCAGGGCTTTTCTTTCGCAGCTCTATTACAATATATGAAAGATTTGGTGTCATATGAATCCGGCCGGGCAAAAACCGCAATGATTAATTTCTCCTCATGATCAATTTTCAAACGGTTGGTACTTCCGTCAATGAAAACGGACACCATCACTACCAAATTTGAGTCTCTGATTGGTTCAACATTTTTTAACGGTACATAGAGCCCAATAAAGGTCATAGAAACTTGCGTAGCGATGTGAGAATGTGAGAGTTTTGAATGTGGCAGCCCAAAACGAGGTTGTTAACTGCTGTGTGAGCGTAGCCTTGGGTTCAACGTTGCTTTTTTTTCTGCCTTACATTGTCTCTTTGATAAGATTTTTCATTTCAATCATCTGTGCGATTTGATTATAATTCTTAAGACAGATCAGTTATCATTTGTAAATCTTCAGAATTGAGCATATGTAATTTCATTTTCCATATAAAATGTATATTTGAGATTCCAACTCAAGTTATTTGTCCTTTCTGTTTGTGAAATACAACAATTTTGTTATTCTTGTCTTGAGACTAGAGGATTAACTGCATACATTAGAGCTGTTGCACAGTTATGCCCAGTGATGATGGGGAGTATTGCCTGTTTCCAGCCGCCATTCAGGCACTAGTTCATATCTGATGATCGCCATTAAGCACATGATCTCGCCCCCACACCCTTTTTGATTGAGACAAATCCTGCTTCTGTGGGAGATTAGTCACTTTAGTTTGCTAATCTTTTCCATCAATCTCAGTGTTTATACTATGACTCACTCCACAGTGTTTTGGTCTTGGTCATACAAAAAAAGCATATGGTCTTCATGCTGAAGCATTATTTTGTTGTAGAGGACAAAATCCGTTGTTAACGCCATGGAAATTCCTTATTCAAAAGTGAATACTTATGCAATATTTCATGTGTGAAACATTTAGTTTCTATTTTGCAAAATAGAGATAAAACGTTATAAGCAAGGAAAAGGTTTTTCTTTTTTTTTTAATCTGAAACGACAACAAAAATTTTTAAAGACCACAATCTGTGTGTTTCACTTTATTAAATTTCAAAATAAGAGTGTGAGTTCATTGCCAAAGTACAGGACACATTTTATAGTTGCTATATGGTGTGTGTGTGCATGTGTGTTATTGCACAATTTCAGGATTGCCCACACATTTTTGGCATGCAAGCTACTTTTGAGGAGACAAGCTGCAAAAGATATATTTATTTATATAAACATACAGTATATTTATATATCAAGATCACTTTAAATTCAACTTCAAAGTGGACAACTTCTACTATATCTTCAGTTAAATATAGTATGTTTATGTACAATGGACACTGCTGCCTGAGGGGCTCGGAACCCCCGAACAGGAAGTGCAGATCTGGCAGCAGGCGACGTGGCAGGACGGCAAGGCAAGTTTATTTGTATAGCACAATTTGTACAGAAAGTAATTCAAAGTGCTTCATTAAACAGGAAAATGCATTAAAACCACAATACATAACAGCGCAAAGATTAAAAACATACATAATCATTAAGCTGGGCCAGACGGGGCGTTCCTGACTTGCTTTCAATCAAGGATGCATGCAGGCCGGCCCAGGGGTCAATAAACGCTCCTGTGGGCTGGGGTGGTCCTCCTCCATGGACTGTGCACCGGGAGAAGAAAGAAAGAAAAAAGGAAAGTGTGGTCACTGGTTAAACACATGACATATGTTTCAGAAGATGTTCGATTGGCCCTTCTGCACGTCAAGGATGATGATTTGCTGATGGATTTTTTATTTATTTATTCTTTTTATTTATCGACGTAATGGCCTATCCTGCACTATTGCCTCAGCTGCATGTGTGTGTGTGTGTTTACTCTGCCAACCCAGTTGTTGGCTTATTTTAAGCCCACATGCATACTCCAAAATCAAAGGAAAATACTTTTAGACCTCAGCATGATTACAATAAGTGAGATGTAATTACCACCTACTGCACACATCCATGACTTGAAGCATTAATAACCCACCCAAGTTAAAAGTTTTCACCCTGTTGTTTTGCCTACGGCAGCAGGAAAGCACCTGTTTTATCATTAATGTAATCAGTACTCGACTTGATACAAACTCAGCTTGATAACCTCATTTTTTTTGCTCTGCACTACAGCCATTATTGCCACCGGTTATTCTAAGTCTACATGATCTTTCCAGTTTTAAATTTATGAGATTTTGAAGAAAAAAAATCAATGTCATATCTTGATTTTTTTTTTTTTTTGCTTACTGCAGTGCATACAAACAAGCAGCTGCACAGATAACCGACCAATTACATGCGGTTAAAAAAGAATGAAACAAATCAACAATAATGATATAAATAAAAACAATTTTCTATTTAGTTTTATCTTGTGTAAAATTAAAATGACAGAGATTCACATGTAATTCCCTTAAAGCCATATGTGTCATTGCTCCCTATACTTGCTCTTACCTCTCCCACACTCAGAATTGATGTCTCACTGCTCTCTTTTAGTTCTACTCCTCTTTTTGTGCCTCACACTGGGCCAGAAAGAGGTTTTGCGATGATCTGGCACTAATAAAAACTCGGCGTTATTCACAAAGCTGGTGTAGGATTGTTCTGCATAATAGACTCACAGCGTGATTGAATTTCTCCACCCACGCAGTCGCCTCGTTTCTAATGTCACTCACACCTCACCAAAGCAACACTGTCATAGTCGGCTGGCTCAATATTTCCCCCACTGGCAGTTTCTCTTCTGTCCAAAGCAGAGCGAGTGCAGAGAGGAATAAGTGGGAATATTTTCCTCCTTACATTTAGTCAGGAGGGAAGAACACAACAGTGTAAATTTTTGTTTTCTTGGCACAAATGGAGTGACTGAGCTTGTTGTTGAGTGTTGATACTGACATGATCGTATCACAGAGTACAACCACATGGCACTAATTGACATCCAAAGTTTTCTGCGTGTTTCTTCCCAGAAGCAATCACAGCTTTTTTTTTTTGTCTGTTCTAAGAAAAAACAGAAAACTGGTTGGGTGTTGATGGAAATAATTTGACACAATATCAATGATTTCTGAGGGAACAAGCAAGTTTAAGCATCAAACAATCCAAATCAATGTTGTTTACCAATTTTAATCATCAAGCCTGATCTGATTTCATACATAATTTAGGGGAAAAAACACTTTAGTCTTTCAGTATGAAAGTACATAGCTATCTATACAACAATCTTGAAGATACAATGATTGTGACAATTATTATTTTTTATCAAATCAAATATGTTTGTTTTAAACATTATAAAAAATCAATTGTATTATTTTGTTACGTTTTATTTCCTTTGTTATTCTGAGCCACACTGAATAAAAACTTTTTCATGATTTTTCCTCGTTTCTCATTTCATATGAAAGAATGTTGTTCTTCTAGTTTGCATAACACATTTGAGCTATTAAACCTGCATTTTTATTCTGGAGTCAACAAAAATCTTTTTACTTTCAGACTGAATGTTAATAGAAAAAATACCAAATTGTTTTTACTACACCGAGAGCCAAAGTTTTAGTCTTCTCTAATTGAGAAGACTAAAACTTCAAGGTGCGCATCCCATGAAGCTGTAGCCTCAGTCAACTCTGAACTGTTTGTTTGGGTTGTACTGGAACACATCTCGTAAGTCAGTGTAAAAGCTGTACATATGACATTAAAAGGATTCTGATTCTGATTCTGATTGAGTGAACGTTTAAAGACCTAATGAAATAGGTGTCTTTGGTGTTTTTAACATGTTGTGGTAGCATTTTTCTAATGATTTTTATGAATAAAAACCTATGCTCAAAACTGCAATTCTGACTGTTTCTTTATTCAAATTGTTGTGAATCAGGAGCAGACAAAAATATGCCATTGAAAAAAGTTTGTAGTTGTGACGTAGAAGCTCCATTCTTCTAATCCACTTGCAGACAAATAGATCCATGTATGTTTTTGTTTTCCTTGTCCATGCTTGTCCAAGCTGGCTCAGAACTTCCATTTTCTCCATGACATAACCAGCTGATTTACACTGATTACATAAACACTTCACAGTAACTTTAAACTTAAGTGTTTCATGTCAGCGCAGGAATCCTTTTCTCCACTTTTCAATCCACTGGAATTACATTAATTGCGTCAACAATTGAAGAGTTACTGGAGTAGAAAGAATGTCAACACTGGAGCTTAAGCTCCTGTGTAAAAGGGTTCAGAGGCATTGGAGACATTCTTAATTTTTGTCTCCAATTATTAACAGTTTACATTCACAGGTCTCTGATTCCTCACAAAGCTGTCACCTCACTTTTCTTTCATTAAGTCAAACTAATTTAAGGCACTTGTGATAACACTGTGACTATTTTGACAAAAATGTACCTTGCTTTACCTTCTTTATTTTTCCCCAATTGCTTCTTTTTAGTTTTTGGTAAAAAGGAGAATGTGCTGATAAAGTTATAGTTTGCTGCTCTACTCAGAGGTAGAGCAGTCAACCTCTGATCAAGACACTGCCTGCCCGTGTGTTGAAGTGTCCCAGGGAAAGTCATTGACCCCTCATTGCTCCTGGTGGTCTGACCAACACCTTGCAAGAGTGTGTGAAAGAGTGTGTGCATGGATGAATGGGACAGATAGAAGGAACAGTGCAATGCAATTAACAGTCTGGGATATCAATCAAGCTCTGACTGGTATTTTCACTCCGTTGTATTAGATTATGATCTGATACTGACTGCCTTAACCTCAGGATTTTCTAATCATGTTTAGTTGGAATCGATCTTTTTTGTGGCTCTCCTAGAATAAAAATGAGGGCTAACATTTCCAAGCCGATCGAAGAAGTTCACAAGATGAGTATACACTCACTAGCCACTTCGTGAGTTTAGTGAGGTCAATTTCTTGTTTGGCTCAAATGTTTGAACAGCCAATCACATGGGAGGAACTCTGCATAATCAGGCCCTGGACAACTGGACAACCCGCAAACTAACGAAGCATTAGAATGGAAAAGAAGGAAGAGAAAGATGGGATTGCTGAGACACGAAACAAAGTATCAAGGGAGCAGCAGTCATGTTTTTGGACAAACGTGTTTTGCTCACTGAGAATAATCAAACGGCGTCAAAACGAGGCGCCATTATCTCAAACTGTCCATCCGCACACTGCAGGTACAAAAAAGACTTTGTGCAAACAAACTGGTCAAATATTAAAACATATGGGTTGGAACAGAAGGCGCTTGTCTCTAATCAGTATTTCTTTTTCCTCAGCATCTGTTGCGTGCTTTGCAAAATCAGGCAATAATTACATATAAAATATTAATGCATGGAGAGATGGTTTAGGATAATTAAATGTAAAAAGAAACTAGCAGTAAAACAGCTATAATACAAACACTGACTGTATTTATGTCAACAATGTTTTTAAAAGCCTTAATTGTTTGTATTTTATTACAGTTTTTACAAAATGTTTTGCTATCATGTAACAGTATTTCATGATGACACACTTGCTTATTTCATTTCACAACCTTATGACTTAATTTTAATAATAATCGACTAATTTTACCACTATATGATAAAGTATACCGATGAGGGAGTACAGCTCCTGTCATACTAAGAGCTGTTGAGTCGTGGCAAGGACTTGCAAAACAGGAAGCTTAAACGGTATAATGTAGTACTTAGCGCCCTTGCCTCACTGCAAGAAAGCCCTGGTTCAATTCTTGACTGGGACCTTTCTGTTTGCATGATCCCCCTAATGCATGCATGGGTTTTTTCCAGGCACTCTGGTTTTCTCCCACAGTACAAAAGCATGTTTCGTACATTAAGTGGTGACTCCTAATTGTCTTTAGGTGTCAATATCCAACAATAACTGGGACAGGCTTCTGCAGCCATGTAACCCAAAAGGGATTCACCAGGTCCTGAAGATGAGTGGATGGAAGGCAAATGAAAAATGCAACCTAATCCTGAGATGACTAGAACGCTAATGCTTCATTTCCACAGAGCAGTACGGTCTTGTCCAGTCCAGTCCGGTTTAAAATGGTCCAGGGAATTCAGGTGAGCGTTTCCACTCAAACTTGGACCGTCATGGCACATCCAGGGTGAAGGCAGCTAAGACGAATACTTTCTTGGAGCTTTCTTTTGTTGTAATGACCTTTAGCCAATCAACAGGTTTCAACAGATGCTCCGCCCTAACTGGTCCGTTTCATTTTTCTATGGAACTACAACCAACAGGGGCCCAAAAAATGGAACAGTTCAGTCCAGCTTAATGGTCTATTTTATCATGAAAACGCTCAAAATACTGGATCGGACTGCACTGCTGAGTGGAAACGAGGCTCATAATGTCAACCTGGTAGAAATGGAAATAAGTAGAAATGGAGAGATGACCTTAATTCAAGTCCTGGGTTTAATGGCTTGAGACTTGAAAAGTGTAAAGTAATTGAGGTGGACTTGTTTTCTGGTAACAAGTGCCTCTCTTTATATATGTGGGTGTGGCACATGTGCGTGCTGTAATAGAACATCCAATCAAATTAAGGACCGATTGTTTTGAATCATATCCTTTGTAGAAAAGCTCATTTTAAAGTGTCAAATCAAAAGACATTAGGAGTTATTATATGAAACATAATTTAAATCAGACACAAAAGTAATGGCCTTGTGGATTAAAGATTTTAGATACAGTGTTTTTATTTACATACAGCCAGAGGATGGTTAAAGAGGGGAAGATTCAATACTCCACTGAAATTAGTTTATCAGCTATGCTATCAAAATTGTGATCAGTGTGGTTTATGCTGTATGTTTGATCAACTTTGCAGGAAAAAACTCCAGACTTTTCCAGCCATCTGTGTCCCACCGTGTTTACACCAGATAGCACCGCCAACTTCTTGGTTTATTGGATAATGCTGTAAAAGATTCACACGGGGTAGAGAACTTAGCCAAACTTTGCGTTGTGTTTTCATGCAAACTTCCATTCACTGAACGGTAGTTCTTTGAAGTTTCTATCTTTTGCAATCACTTTGTTGTTCCACCGATCATGTTTGTGCCTGATGCCAAAATCTGTTGCTCACATCCAACTCAGACTGATGTCGTCCTCTGTGTTGCTGTTCTTTTGTTGTTTTCTGTGACAATCTGTATGGCAGTCTGGACTCGGGACATTTATGGAAAGTTTTGTTAAGATTTGCAACAAAACTTCAGTAACTGTTGTTCTTATAAGCCGGGTAACGGATTTTTTTTTTCTTTAACTGCATTCTCTATTCTCACATTGTGTTTTTAATTACATATATTCTTTCAATGATAAAATAAATAATCAATTCAAGCTTCTTCAAGCATTGCAAAATAGCAAAAGCTATCAAGTTTTTTGCCCTACTTCAACCCCTTCATATAAAACGTTCTAGCTTTGCAACTGCTCAATTTAAACACAAATATTAGACATTTTAAGTTAATTGTTTATTCAATAAACCTGTGAACTAAATAAATATTCAAAAACTTCAACGAGTTCAGTGCAAATTTCCATCACATCCAAGGAGATTTTCATTTTCACTGCATTTTATTTATTTCTACACACAAACTAACTCAGAAATCAAGGCCCTTTTTAGCTAGTGGAAAAGTTAAATATATCTTGTGAAGCGGACATCATGAAAGCCTTTTTTTTTTTTCTAACGCTGGTTCTGTTTGGCTTTGATTCCTCAAAGCTAAGGTAAAATTCTTCTGTTGATAAATCACTGGCTGGTAGTCTAAGTGGTTCTCTGAGTGATAATATCAAGCAACGAAGAAGGCAGGGAAATATTTCATCCACGCATGAGTGCACACATACTCCCAGGCCTTTTACTTACTTACTTTTGTAAAACTCTTCTCTGACTCGGTGCCTCTCAGTTACATCTGTCCCCAGCCGTCTCTCTCAAGTGTTTTACTAGAAACACATTTATATTTTATTTCAGCTCCTTTTACTCACTGTCACCCTCTTCTGCACTACTCTTCTCTACTGTCTCATCTTTCTTCTGTGTCAGCCTTGCCAATCGGTGCAGCACTACAAGCATCCTCAGAGGGTCAAGACAGACAGGAAAGAGACAAGACCAGACAGATCCAGGGAGACTCAGAAGACACGGTCAGAGGACATCTGTAGTCTTGCTGCTAATTAATTTGCAAGTGTTAGCAATCCTGCTCATAGGAACGGGATGTCAAACAACAATCCTATTTATCATGAATATTTAGAACAATGGAAGGAAGTAAAGATGGCAGATATTTTGCTCAGACTAAAATACTGTTTGAGATGATAGGCAGCATTTTAAATCCTGCGCAACCATGTTAAGACAGAAATTTACATTCAAGCAGACAGTTCCAATGCAAGGTCTATGTAAACGTGTGTAAATGCTGGTTTGGGGCTTCCACGTTCAAAACTCTCTCGTTCAAAGGCAGCAACTCACAATTTTACAACAGCCATTGAACTCGTTGACAGTTAAACCAGGTCAAACTTTGACCAATCATGGACTCGGATTTGGCAGTGATGTATGGATGGCGTCCCCTTTAATTCACGGAAGTGCCAACTTTTTGAAAATTGATCGCAAAGGACATGCAGTTTGTGACACCAAATCTTTCATATATTGCTGTGAAAAAAAGAGCCTGGAGCAAAATTCGCTTTGACCTTTTTTACTAAGCCTCTTCCACCTGTCAGTGGCCAACATGAGCTACTTTTGGGTAGCAACAGTCCAGTGTGAACATGTGAACACCATGGCCTAAACATGGTGTGAACGTAGGAAGATGGTTTTTGTGAGAGGACACAACACAAGAAGACACACCACACATTCTTGTTGTCAATCTGTATTGTAGCAGTAGTTAGTTGTTATTTTATTTTGTCATTGTTTTGCAATTTGTCATGCATGTTGCATATTTTTCCCATTGGCTACACGCCTTTTTAAAGTGTTACTTGAAATTCACAGAGACAGGAATAATCTGCCCTCATTATTTGTCTGTGAACTGACATCAGAGAGAAGATTGAAGATTCAAAAACTTTATTATAATTGGAGGGGAAGTTAAATTGCAGCTGGTCTGCCAGCAGCAATGATGCACTGGTCGTTAAAACATACGAACACACAAGGTTATGTAATAGTAAGTAAACGTAGGTACACAATAAATCAAAAATAAAGATAAAGTGTCAGTGAAATAGATTTTACAAATTTCAAAATGGCTAATCCGACACTGAGAAAAATTATCCAAAAAAAGTACATCAACTCCATTGCTCTACTGCAACACAAACTAGTCAAATTTTCCTCTTTCTTGTCCTATTTAAGCATTGTTCATATTTAAAACAGGTCTGTCAAATATTTAGGATTTAATGATGGTGTAAATAGGCACATCATTACTACTATATCAGAATGCTACCATTGTTGCTATGGCGTTGAAGAAGGCCAATAAGTTTACAATGCTCTCATTTACAGGATATGTCCATCCATTGGAAGGAACATCTTATTGCCTATAAAAGCATAACAAATTTTGGAATGTTTTAGTGATTGGAGCTCAGCTTCACATGCCCTCGTAATTGTGGGTAAAAGCATCTAGAGTTTTAGCCACGCTGACAGACCCCTATACTCCTGAATCAGTGTCTTGTGCCAAGACTGATTAATTACGCAAGATCCCCAACAAATAACGTCTCATCCAAAAAAGTTATTAGGTTGTAAAGATGGGCCACAGCTATTTTTAAGTCAATCATAGTTCAGAGGGTGACTGAAAAAATGTGCTGTTTGAAGGGAATCAGGTTTAAACAATTAGTAGGTTGAACAAAGACTATTCGACAGTTTCGATGAGAAAATCATTAAAGCAAGAAACAAGGAAAAAAGGAGGTAAAAAATGTCAAGGCTAACTCTTTTTAAATCCAAAGCACTATTTGTGTTTTCAAATGAGATCAAAGTTCATTAATAGGAACATTTAAAGTAGAATTGGGAATATTTGTTCATGAAAGTACTTTATATGCAGCAGGAACACTGTGTTTTGCATTAAAAAAAAACATGTTTTCTTCTCATTCCTCTTATGACCAAAAATATACAAAATAATCTGATTATGCACAGCAGAAAATAAATAAATAAATAAGCAAAATACGCCCTGAATCACAGCAGCCGGCATCCGTTATGCTAAGCTTTGATTGGCTCCTCGGTAGCCTCCAGGGTGTCTTCAAAGGAAAGTCCTGACCGTTCACTGTTTTGGACCTGATAAGAATATTCATGACCTGTGTCATGTGTGTGCACGTGTGTGAGCTGGGAGACTGACAATGATTTGTATAAAACAACCCAAAGTCCTATTGCCAGGAGGAACAGCCAGGATGGAAAAAATTCCAACAAATAGAAATACAAAACGAATAGAAACAAATAGAGAGCCTACTTCATTTATGATTGTGGACAGATGTGGAAGGTTCATGAATTAGTAAGTTAATAGACTGATATGACCCGTCAATACAGTGGCACTGCTCAGAAATGGGCATTCACCAATCATGCATGGAACATGATTTAGTTGTCCTCTGTTTTTTGGTTCTAATAAATCATTTATTTTAAAAGGATTTGGATTCCTTGACACAGCATGACTCCTGTCCAAATCTGACCTGTCTTTACTTATATTTGAAATAAAAACTTGCAGGATCTTGACTCACATAACAAACAGTGTTCATTCATCGTGGGGGCTATGTTCAAAAATAACCCGTGACAGGTGAAATATGTGAAGTAGGATTACAAATGTTTTAAGGCTGTAAAACTTCTCCCTAAATACTTTATGCACTTTTCTCAGACAGACATGAAAAAGTTAACACTTTTTTTTCTTTCATTTAAACTCTCAAAGTTTAGTCCAGTAATGTCGAATGAAAGAATTTATGATTGTGCAAATGTAGCAAGCTGAACACATTCCGTACAGGAGACATGGCAGAGGAGAGGTTAACAGCCAATCAGGATGCAGAATACAGAGCACTGTAGAAAAAAAAAAAAAAGCAAGCCACAGTGTAATCTGCAAGACTGCACTCAAAAAAATGATTCAAGCCCCTCTTTCATGTAACACAATTAAATTCTGTTTGTTTTATTTAAATATATTTATTTTAAAATAATGTATCTACGTTTAATTGACCTAACACAAACTGTATTAATAGTTTCACCTATAAACTCCAGTAATCCAAATAAATGAGTTCAAGTAAGGGGCATGCTGTGCGCATGTTGAATGCTGTTTTCCTGTTTCTCTTTGTTTATTCTTTTTATAGTATCTTCTGCCATTTTACGGCTACAACTTTTCACCTATTTTAACCATTCAACTATTAAAATGTTCAGCTCTTTCGTCTAATGCCTGCTATGACTTTTGGTCCTTCAAATCCTTCGACTTTTCGAAGAGAGAAAACTTTCGGCCGTGTTTTTCCACGTAAAAAACGTACTGTGGCTTGGAAACGTTTCAACTCGGCTTCTCCCAATAAGACGATACACTGCGAACCTCATTTATAGATAAAATGAGTCTATTTCTTTATACTGGCGGCTGTAACATAAATGTTAGCTCAGTGAATCAGTCAGCGGGATAAGAATGCAGAGGATCAAAGTTTGAGACTGGCCAAAGACTGGTCTCCGATGGCTTTTTTTTTGCCTCGATTAACTCAATTATATTTTATTTCGTGGAAGAATTTTCTTTGAGGTGGGGCTACTCATATTTATTGGATGGAAATCCTGCCCACAATTAAATTGAGTTCATCCAATGAGTTATTTTTTTTGAGTTTAAGGTGGACAGCGATATAGTGGGGCACCTATGTATATGAAATCTCTGGACTACGTTCTTCTATCCAAAGCAAGGATATTAGAATCTATGCTTAGAGGGCTGACATCCAACATGTTTTTTAACCAACAGGCCATTGAAGCTTCTTATTGGCTAAAAACACCTGATCCAGTTAATAACAGCAGCAAGAAAACAAGCAGGAGGCCAGCCCTCAAAGTTTGGTCCAAAGTATCAAGAAGCATTAGGTAGTATTCATTTTTACTACAGAAGTTTATCAGCAGTAACCTTTGTTTCTGTGTTGTCAGATGAGATTTGTTATGAATGGTCTGAAATAACGATGTTACAGCCACAGCTTTTGCAGAAGTTCCACAGCACTGAGCTGTGACAGCTCATCACTATTTTGAGACAAATATTCAGAATCAAAAAGGTAAAAAAAAAAAAAACTACAGTTCTTTATAATTACAATACATTTTTGTTGACCAAATTCCTGGAGAAACGTATTTGAAAATTTGCCCAGGTTTGATTTTGATGGCTTGCCTCATTCACACCACACTCACACATCAGAAGACACCTTCCCCGCCTTTGCTTACACATCTGACTGATGGAAAGCCGGCAGTGGGGCTCGTCGGAAACATTGGGATTGTTTCCAAGCTCACAAAAGTGGGAGGGAAACCTTTTTGGGTGCTCAATTTGCCAATAAATTCCAGTTTACATTTAATTTATTGATTGTGTATAAGTGATGCACTACAATATGTTTTAAAGTCATCTTGAATGTGCTGAAGTACCTCTGAAAATAGAAATTTTCTTTACTGATGCCTCATCCTCAGCCACTTCTCATTTCTGCAGATAGAACATGCCACGTCCTAAATAGTTCATCCTTTACCCTTTTATTCAATTTGATTCTTTTTTCTTCCCGAAGTATTGACCAAGCCCTTCACTGCTGTTTGCAATCAAGCTGATAAAAATATATTTAATTCACAGCTAAGGCGCTGATTCTAAATAGTCCTCTACCTCCTTCCTTCTTTCTCATAAAACAGTCCATATTTTCGGAGTTGGGATGGAACACACACATTATGAGGAGCTTGCCCAAATCTTTCTCGTTTTGTTGACAGGGAAAGGAAAAAATATATAAGATATTATTATGACGACATAACACAGAAGTCAATATATGTACACTGATTTGTAGAAATGTGTACTTTCTATATTATTTAAACATGTCTTAGCAGTTGGTTGAGAAAAAAATGAAGAAGCTATGAAGAAGCAAGAATCTGAAAGCAAAATTTTGACCACGAGTGAATTATCCTCTTTGTAGTTTTTTCAGAAAAAAACTGTATTAGAGCAGACTAACATTAACAGCTCACAGTTTAACAATCCCTCACATTACAGCAATGATGATGAGTGTGGTCCTTAAGCCTTAAGATTTTTGTTATTTTTTAAATATAATATATTTTTTCTTGGAAACAAATGTATATGCATTTGATTGGCCAATCAAATGAATAGATGGATAATAAAATGGATAAATGGATATTAAAAAAAAGAACTCCCAATTTATCAGGTTCAAGCAGCGCTTGATGCCAATGCCAACTTGTTTTTAAATTAACACCTTTTTGCTTCTTCTTTTACACACCGCAGTTGTTTTGTTCTTGTGTCACTTTTTCAAACAGAATTTATGTTACCAATAAATCAATCTAAAAGCTCATGCTTTCATCAACAAATCCACAGGATGTCAAATCACCCAATCCTGCAGTTCTCCTCAAGTGTACAATTGACTTTTATTTTTGGTCTGAAAGTTTGCAGAACCTAGCAACAATTTGCTTTGTTTAAATGATATTGTACAGCTGAATTAGTGTGTTGTTTCAAAAATAGAAAGAAAAAGGCAACTAACAGGGGAAGAGACAAGGACAATCACAGCACTGAGAAAAGAAGTCTTACAGAAGGCGTCAAAGTTAGTTAAGGTGTCAGTGAGTGCAGATTCCAATCAAGAGACGCTCAGAAACTTGAGCTAAATCTAACAGGAAGAGGTGTGGTAGACTCAACGTCAACACTAAATCAGACGACAGGTTTCTGGTGCATAAACGTGCAAAGCCAATTTTAATCGTAACAGAATCAGCTGACTTATTATTTGTTAAGAAAAAGAAGGTGGTCTCTGGCCCTGCATCGACTTCTGTAACCTTAAAGAGATCACAGGGAAATTCCGATATCCACTGCCATTGGTCCCTTCAACTCAGGAACAACTGCGAAATGTGCGTTATTTCACCAAGCTGGACCTGCGCAGTGCATATAAAATGGTCTGCATCTGTGAGAGTGTCAAAACTGCATTTTAGACCACTAAAGGAAATTACGAATATCTGGTCATGCCCTTTGGACTCTATAACACCCCTTCCATGATTCAAGCCTTTGTTAATGATGTGTTCCAAATTATGCTGCAATATCACCTTATAGTTTACACCGACAATATCCTTGTCTACTCCACACCTTTCAAGGAGCATGTCACTCATGTCCGACAGGTCCTCCAATGCCTCACTGACTACAACCAGGAGGGAAAAGTGTGCAAGCTGACAAGTTGTACTTGCCCCCATCACACCGCCAGCTTGTCCTACCTATACCCAATACCCTAGCCACTGGACACCTAGGTATTGCTGGTACACTGTCACTCACCTTAAGCAACTTTTGGTGGTCTACCCCGCAGGCAGACATGGTCCAGTTCATCATGCAGTGCACTACCTGTTAAATGGCAAAGGTGCTTTGGCAGCATCTGACCGGCCTCTTACAGCCCCTAACAACTCCTCATCGCCATGAACACACATTGCAGTGGACTTTGTGACAGATCTTCCAAGATCCCAAGGTAACACCGCAATACTGTCATAGATAGGTTATCCAAGGCAGACTTATTCCATTGTTCAAGCTACCGGTGGCACTGAAGACAGCAGAGCAGCTGTTAAACCATGTCTTCAGGCACTGTGGTTTCCCAGAGGACGTAGTGTCAGACTGGGGTCCCCAATTCACCTCTTGAGTCTGACATGCTATGTGTAAGTGCCTGGGGGTCAATGTGAGCCTCACCTCTGGATACCATCCCCAATCCAACGGTCAGGCTAAAGGGTTAAACCAAGAAATCATCCAATTCCTGTGGAAGTATCGTCAAGACCACCAAAAGGGCTGGAGCTGTTTCCTGATTTGGGCTCAGTACGCCAAGAACTCGCTCATAAAGGTGTCCACTGGCCTGTCCCCCTCTCAATTGTTTCACCCACTTTCCATTTCTCCTTGCTAAAACCCACTGATGGACCCTGTGACGCAGGGACAGGGGTAGCATCCCAGCTTGAACCCCCTGACAAAATAAAAGCTTAGAGTGCATTTTGGACTTCTTTTTTGAATTCCACTCGCCAAGCTTTCATTTCAGAATTCAATAAAATAGTACATTGTGTACTTTTTGACTACAATTAGGAATAGAACCATTGTGGTGTTCTAAAACTTTTGGTAGAAGGGATCATCTTAAGGTGAGTTGGAGAAGTCACTTTGAAACATACCTCTTAGTATATTAAGGCCACAGTTTTATACTTTTAAATTGTTGAGAGCAAGAAAAGAAAGAAAAACTTATTTTTTCTTAGTCTAAGCATGTTGTCAGTGTTAATGTATGTGGAACAGCTGCTCCACACCATAATAATGACTGCTCGTGATTTGCAGTTTATTTCCTATTGTTGCATCAGATGTCAGTGTGGCAACACGAGCGGTTCAGGACACACTAAACAAAAATTAAGGACTCAACCAAGTGGAGACGTGGTTCTGGCGTAAGAATGGTTTTAATAACAATTAAAACCAGGGTAAAACCAGATAAAAATTATAAAAGAATAAAACCAGATAAAAACAGTAAGAACCTCATAAAAAAATAATTAAAACAGTAAAAAAACAAACAAGAGCCTCAAGCCACCTGTTTATAGCAGGGGTACACAAGAAACACTGGAACCAAACAAACAATACCCTGTAGCATGCAGGGGTATAAGGTGCAAACACACAAACAACACAGCAAACCAGTGAAGTCCAGCAGGGTCTGTGTACCCAGGTTCTTTGGTTACAGGTGGTCCTGAAGCGGTAGGTGCACACACACACACACACGTCACTACCAGCCTCCAACTCCCAGGAGCCCCTGCACATCCACGTGGTCGGCCGTAGACGAAGTGGGAGGGGGGGGGGGGGGGGAAGCAGACGCCGCTGTCAGCGACTCCCTTGTCAGACCGCCAAAGTAAAGGGGGGAGGCCGGGTAGAGAACACCTATAAAAACGCTAAAGGAACTAAAACTTTGTATAGCAGCAGCAGCGGGTTCCACCAAACACCCTGTGGAGGCAAACCAGAAAACAGGCAGCAGGGCATTACCTCTGCGACCAGAGGACATGCAGGGCGAAGAGGCACACTTCACACACATACCGATCAGCGCTGATCACACCTAAAGGGAGGGGCAGGGAGCGATGCACTCCGTTCACTTCGCCCTTTCCTGTCACCCACAGGTATGCTGTGTGATGAGGGGTTATGATACTCACTGCAATAGAATAAAACAGGACACCACAATTGCAGCAACCGACAGGGAGAATGTGCACGCAGCAAGCCCCGGCCACCATACCTGCACTGACCAAGGAGCAGGAACCCAGAGAACAGGAGGCAGTCTCAGCAGGAACTGAGAGAGAGCCAGCTCAGTCCTCTTTTGTAGCTGGCCAGGTGCTCATTAGCAGAGCCAAGATGAGTGGCCACACCTGCAGCTCAATTAGCTCATGCTGCCACATCAGCTTTTGACATTTTGACTCACTCAGTCTTGATGTAAGTGGAAGGCAAATGGAAAAAGGTTCAAGCTTGAACATGTCTGCTGGGAAAAAAAGAAAAACAAAAATATGCAACATCATCTAGATTTATTAGTAGTCGGTATGTGTTTGTCTTAATGGACTGAAATAAACAATATATAGTTTACAGCATTTGTGTATTAACCCTGTTTGTGGCTTTTTATGTCTCTTAACTGATTCGGGAGCAACTCGCGTTTGACATCACATCATGTTATGCTCTTGGTCAAATCAATCTGACAACGACTGAAAGGAGAAAAAAAAAGGACAACATTGAGAAATACTGTCGATTCCTTTGATGCAACAGAAATCTGACTTTTTACAAGCTCATAGCTGTTCCTTCCAGCAAGTGAATCAAAATCTTTTTTAGTATCCTGGAGGCAGCTGACTTTCTCCTGTCAAATGTTTCCAGAAGAGACAGCCAGAACGAGTTTTTTGTCTTTTACTTTACCTTTAGGATGAAACTCAAATCCAGTGATTATTTTCCTATATAGATGTAAATTTTGTTCAATTTCTTTTTTCGAGTCAGTTGTCGCAACAGGGAACAAAAAACCTTTAATAAAGAGCTTCACTCATCGAGTTTTCTTATTGTCTCAAATGCAAATAAACTAATTTGCTCTCGTGGCTGTTGTCTTGAAAACATTAAGGCAAGAAGAGGGTTTTCCTTTTTTGCTTTTCCAAGCTGATAAACAAAGAGGGAGAAACTAAACCATTCTTTTTCTCTGTTTGAAAGCAACAGAACACAATTCTTTCAGGATTTATCTGAGCAGGCAGCAAAGGAATCATTTGTTGGTTTAAAATATGCATCGGAAGGAAATGGTGGCTTTCTGACATCCTTCATTACAGCGCTGGCTGAACTAATCCAAATATGCAAATCTAGGTGTAAAATGATGGGGGGGGGCATTACCTTTAAATAAACTGCACAGGATTATGATTTGGAAATGACTGTTCACCAATGTACTTTCAGTGGGTCTATTTGTTCACTCCATCTCTCATACGCAAACTAAATAAATCAACAAAATCAAAGTCTTACAACATTGCTTGCACAAAAATGTCAAAAGAAAAGTGACCTACATGATGAGCTGCTAGGAAAGGAAAAACAGGATGCAGCACAGACCCTTTAATAAATGCTAAAAACAAAAAAACATGGAGGCCTGGTGGGACTGATGTATGAATGTCAGAAAAAAGACATCAAGCAGAGGTTTAGAGCGGATACGACCAGGAAGGAGCCTCTTTTTCCTAGCATGCCTTGTTTTCACTCCATCAAGCATTACTTCAGGTTAGTGTTGTGCAGAACTTAATTAGATTTTTAAAAACTAGTACTTTGTGCACTGGCTTGAAAGCAAAAATAAGCTTTTTTTTGTGTGCAAAATAATGGAAACCACATGTGTGATTACCCAAAAAATCCGAATGATCATTAAAGTCTAGTGGTCTTTTCATTATAATCATGCCGTTTTTTGGCAAAATCAAAATACCTGTGTTGTTTTCTCAGAACTGCAGTTGTTCACTAGAATTTCACCTCTGAGTTGTGGGCGAAAGGGTTTACAGCCAATAAATCCCTTCCCGTTACCCATCGGCTTACACTCTCTCCTGCTAGCTTACAGCCACTCACATCCCCCAACTTAACATTAGCAATGGCAAATGGCAAGCAGCATTGGTGCTAGTCAGCCATACAGTTTTGAGCCAGGTGCCAATTTAGACGAGGAAAACAAAGATGTACATGGATCTTTTAGCCTGCAAGTATGCATCAGAATGGAGCGGAGCAGGGAGCTGGTGGTTTGTGGTTTGCCGATTTTAGTGTGTACGTCACAAATAGGCTTGTTTTCAAAGAGGATTGTTTTTTGTCTTTTATTGATTCGGGATTTGAAAAAATATATATACAGAAATGCATTTTTGAGCTTTATTTTCTTTATATATAACTTCCATCATCAGAAAAATGTGACAAATACATGTTGAAAACACCAAAAACACAATTTTCAATGGAATGAGTCTATAAACTATCTTCATGTGGATAGACAAGTTTTTAATTCTCTCTTTTTACCCTTACCTAAATACCCAATCATGTGAATGTCATTTGAGCAGAAGCTTATAAAGTCATTTCAGTTATAGTAAAATTCAGACTTACCTTAAAGTGGAATCAAATACAGAATGAAAATTCTAAAGTAGCAAAAGCTGTCTGCCATCTTAATTCAGAGGAAAAGAAACATTTTAATAAACATCTGTCTAATGCACAAAACAGATTAGTTTCTTTTTAAACAACATTTCCCTGCAAATAAGGGGTGCATTCAAAACTTTTTTTAAGACTCATCTACATGACTGAAACTCAATCAACTACAACATGTTCCACTTTTAGGCTTTTGTTTTTACTTGAACACAAACATAATCAAAATTTTCTCATCACTTTGGCAGTTTCTGTTTGGCACATTTAAGCACCCATACAAACTGCTATGGTAGATAAACAGGAGACCCAGTAATGTAAGCGTAGAATGCAACAATAACTGAAAACCTATTAAATCATTTTTAGTTACTTTGTCCAAGAAAAATACAAACCACAAAACAGCACACTGTTCTTTTGTGCGCTTTTTTAAATGTATTATTCTTCTGGGCATCTGGGTGTAATTTGATTTGTTGCGTTGAAATGATAATTTACTGCCCGGGGAGCGGGGTATGTAATAGAAAAGAAATTTGCATGCGAGCATATGTGTGCTGCAGAGCACAAATGCTACTTGGGTACGAGCAGACCCTTTACAATATGCTAGAGAGAATAACTTGTAGAAAGCTCCACAAAGAGCAGGTCATTACAGCATCATTACCATATGCTTGGGAGAATTTAAAGTTGAAATGTGGTTTGGATCCAGTCGGTGATCCATCCGCTAGCTTCCTCCTCATCCCATCCCCTCTCATTCCACTGTGAGCTTTAATTATCTAAATTGTGTCAATTGTTTATGAAGAAGGATGGCGACCTGCGTGTTTTCTCTGCACGGGTACATTTTTTTTTAGAGCAGACTAAAAGCTGAGGATGGATTCATGCCAGTTTGTAGCAGGTAATGTCAAATTGGGAAGAGACACAGCTTTGTTAGACAGAGGGACAGGAGGGAGATAAGGCCATCTGTGCTTCTGGTGGTTACAAAGAAATAAACACAGGCTTTAAAAATTCCCTCTGCACAGATGTTTGTGTCTCCAATTTGGAAAACAAAATATTTATGTAAATTTAAGGTGGATTTTTCTTTCTGTAAATGTAATGATAATACTAATAATAATTTTTAAAAAAACAGCACGGTTGTTTTGCTTTGCCTGCTTCTACATGATTTTTTTTTATTTGTATAAAACAGGCAAAAAAACAAGGACTCATGTTGCCTACTTACTGCCCTTTGACCTCATACATACTGTCATTTAACTCTATTGTCTACTTTTGATAGATGAACAAATTGTTTAACAGTAAAGTCATTTCTTTTATTTTGAAGGAAGAGATTGCCTGATGGTCGTTGTGCTTAAATTGTGGAACATGAACATAGAACATTAAAGCAATGCAACAGTACTAAGATAGAAACCAAGATGACATAGTTTATGTGCCAAAATATTGTAATGTATTGACATTTGTGTGTTAGCAGTGCAGTTCAAATTTAGCTTGCATTGTAGAGTTTTGTTAAAGACCCACCCCAATGAAAATTTTGTTTTTGGTGTTTTTAACATGTTCTTGTAGCATTTTTCTCATGATCAAGGACATATAATAAGAAAATTAGGCTTAAAATTGCATTTCTGAGTGCTTTTGATTCACAACTATGTGAATAAAGAAACAGATAAAACAAATGCAGTTGGAAAAAGATTGTAAGTTTGTTGTATAATTTGCTACGGCAAGCCACAAGCTCCCTGCTCCGCTCCATTCTGATGCATCTGTCATGGTGCCTCTGTCTGCTCCTCCCCCTCCCCTCTCTGCTTGGCCTCTGATTCATCACAGCTGCTTCCACTCAACTCATCACCCTGCCAGACCTTCTTAAGGAGCTCCAGGATCATCACTCATCGCCAGTTTGTTAACCCTGATGGTGCTAGTCTGGTCTTACCTCAGTGGTCTAGCCACGTATCTAAGCTATTGTCTCACGTGTCTCTATCCTGTGTCCAGGACCCTCATGCCCACGAGTGGACACCCCAAATCAGCAACTACCAAGCAGAACTTCACCCAACGCTTCCTACCTCTTCACGGAGCTACATCCAGACACCAAGCCACAGCCGAACCACCAGCCTCGTCAGGAGCCGCAGCAGAACCTCCAGCCACGTCAAGAGCTGCAGCCGAAGCTCCCCTCACATCACATGCCACCGCTGAACCGCAAGTCACGCTCTGGAAACTTCAACGGCTATCTGACCACGCTGCCTCCCCCCCCTGCCACAACAAAACTACTTTACCACTGGAAAGAAATAAATTCCATTACTTACCTCCATCCTCCTCCTGTCCTCCTTCCGGGTTCCAGCATCTGGGTCTGCCTAGTATAGTTTGCCATGACAGCATCAACTTGTAGACGGCTAGATCCATGTACGTCTTTGTTTTCCTCGTTTCAGCAGGCATCTGGCTCAAAACTGTACAGCTGGCTAAGCTGCAATGTTGCTTCCCATTTTTGTTGCACCGGTAATGTTAGGTTGGGGGTTTGAGGCTCAGTGCTAATGGTCCCGTCCATATCTCAAAGGGGAATTTCTAATGATCTACTGCCGCACTGCAGAAACTATGTCCTAGAAAACGACACAGGTTTTTTTATTTCAGCAAAAAACGGCAGAACCATAATTAATATACCACAGGGAACCCTTTTACAATAGATCAGAAGATGATCGAAGAGGGACTTTAAGCGTACGGTTGCATTTTAAATTTCCTTTCATTTTAACAGTGCAGAGAAATTGAAAGTAAGTTTTTTAAATTTTTTTTTTTTTTAAAGATCATCTCTTTAAACCCTATCACAGATGCTTGGAGGCATGGTTACCATTTAAGATCCTGGGGTGCGTGACTAACATTTTAGATGCTGGAGACCCTGACTAGTTTCCATGATAAAACCTCTCACATCCACAAAAACCCTCCAAGTTTTCTTCTTCAAACATTAACGTTGTCAACCTTTATTTAACCAGTCCAAAAGGTCAGCAGCACACATCAGAAACGTAGTATACTTAACACACTAACATTTATAATATACATATAAAAGAGGGAATACGAGTAACCAGACTGACAAAAAAATACAATAAAAGATAAAATGACAGTAATTTATTTGTTCCACATGAATATTCAATAAATAGGCAATAATAGGCAGGTAATAACTGACTAGCATTGGATTCAATTATGTTTAAATGCTTCTATAATGGAAAGCATTTTTTTGTGCTAAAAGGTAAGGAACGGCATCGGTTTATCTTCTAGAGCTGCACACAAAAGACTCAAATATGTCGCATTGTAGAATACTAACAAAAAGCTTTTATTGGCAATTGGCTGTTGTGATTCAAATTACAGTCATTATCCAAGAAACTCTAAGAAAGTTTTGTCTCCTCTGAAGACAAGGGAACAGGACTTTGTGTGTGTTTAAGGGTAAGGATGTTTGAGGTTTTTGTTAACTGACAGTGATTCACTGCTAAAAGCCTCCAGAGCTGCACTAAGACTAAAAGATTAGAAGCACTTTGGTGTCGTGTGATTCAAATTTCTATACAATATAAATGCAAGGAAGAGTTTAAAATAAACATGACAGTAATTTATGCGCTTGGTGCACCCAGTGCTACAACCTTGGCTGAGAAATACTATAATACTCTAAAGCCATACTTTTATTCTTTTTGATGAATAAAGCAATAGTTTTTTATGTTAAATGAAAACATTTTTAACAGTTATTCCACCTTAGAATCGGTAAATTATGCTTTGTATCTGTCAATAACATGCAGCTTCACTGCTACTTGCTAAACTGTTTATTTAAACTGTTTGTTTAAAAAGGTGTTCAAAATAAAAAATGTTCTCTCATTTCCAATTTAAAGCAATTAAAATTCAATTCCAGTTCAGATATTAGCTTGTTATTCCTTTCCTACAGAAAAAGCAAATGTAAATCACACCCAATGCTGTCTTTGTTGATATAAAGCGTGCACAATTCAGAAATATCTCATGTGGAGTAATCAGAGGATGCTGGATAATTTCAAATTGGCAATGGCAAACAATTGGGAGCTTGTCCTGCCAAGCATTAGGTGTCTCTCCACAGAGGCATGTATGTATGTATGTACACTGCCCCCTAGTGAAAATGTATTTAACTACAAGCTGGGTTCATCATCCTCGCATCCTGACGAACTGCTTTCTTCAGCACAGCTGCAGCGAGACTCATAAATTAGTCTCTTTTAACATTCACAACCTACAGAGGATTGTGCCAAGATCTGTGCAGATTGGGTTGAAAGGCCTGCTATGGCAGTGAACACAGAGTGGGAAAACAGATGAGGGTCAGGATGACAGACAAAAGGAAGCAGGGATTTTGGGTTTGTGAACAAACCTGTCTGAGATGACGGGGCAAGCGATAAGCCGGCAATGTTAAATGTCAGGAAAACTGCAGGAAATAGAGACAGAGACGTTGGTTGTTGCTGCACACGGCTGCAGAAGTGGCTCCGTTTATTTGTTGAAGAGGGAGAAAATGTCAGTGGTTTGCAAAATAACTGGTTTCAGGAAGTTTATAATTAGACCCAAGTCTGAGCTTAAGGAAAAGAAGAAAAAAATTGGCATCAAGCACAGTCCTTGAGGGTAGGAGGCTGTAAAAGTTTCAGCATAATCTATTTCCACCATAACTTTGATGAGTAACATATGTTTGTGCGAGGTCACAGGTGTCACTGGGATTTATGTTGTCAGACTTCTAAAAATGTAATTTCATCCAACCCTGGATCCCTTTCAGAATATAGCATTTTAATTTGATCACACACTACATTATTCAGCATTCAGCAATGCATTTAGAGCGGATTTATGTCAAAGTTCACTGGATTCTTGCCATATTTTTTACCACTTTATCAGAACGAACCCCGATTAACTCATAACTTGTAGTGTCTAATTTTAAATGAAGCCGTTTGTTAAAGCAAAGAGCAATGTCAGTCCCTGACACAGTGAAAGAGGAGAATGAAAGGGGGGGGGGGGGTTACGTTCCCCTGATAGGGGCCTTCCCTTTGAAATGCCGAGTTACCTTCAACATTGTACTAAAAGGAAATGTCACAGGTGTTTATCCACCCATTGAACTCCTCTCTTCCATAACCTACAGCAAAATTGCTATAAGAACTCTGAACGACTGTAGACTGCAGTCAATTTCCAGAACCAGACCCCATGAAGTCAAGTAATGGCACCGAATGTTAGGCAGAGATTTGGTTTTAAAAAAGATACCACCTCTCCGCTTTTAAATAACCAGTGGTCTGTTAATGAGACCTCACTGGGCTGTTTAAAGACTATCTGTGTTAATCATGAATAACTTTAATTCACACTTCTTGCTTTTGTGGGGGGGTTTTCTCTAAGAGCTTGAAAGATATTTTCTTCTCTCACTAATTTCAACCAAGTTAAGGCTCTTCTGATAGATACAGCCAAGCCCAGAGCTGTTATTTTGGGCTGTTTGTCTTTTAATTAACAAGCAATTCTGCTTCTTTGTTCCCTGTGAACAGAGGCACAAAGAGTTTTGTAAACAGACTAAAATAATAAATTGTTTCGCAGCTTCAAGTCAAACGTTTTGAACTCTTATATCACAACGGGATTATTAGTGTTTATCCATCTATCCGTTTTCTTAACCCACTATTATCCCTTTTGGGGTCACCGGAGTCGGTTTCTGGCGTCTGATGGGCAAAGGCAAGGTACACCCTGGACAGGTGTCTGATCTGTTGCAGGGCACACAATCACTCCAACATAATCTCACACCTTAAAGTAATTAATTAACCAAGTAAGCATGTTTTTGGACTGTGGGAGGAAGCCAGAGAAACCCAAACATGCATACCTAGAGAGAACATGGAACCTTCACACAGAAAAGTCCCAGCTAGGATTTGAACCACCTTCTTGCTGTGGGGCAAGGGCACTAACCACTACAACATGCAGCCCTATTGGTGCTTGTCTTCAATCTAATTTAAAGGTGCAGACATGTTGAAATGAAGTACACTTATTCCTCACAATCTCAGTTCATACAGGGTTTCTTTTTTTATCACATTTGTGTTACTACAAAATAAAAAAAAATAACACAAAACTGGGGATGAATTTTTGCTTTACTTCTTTCTCTCTGTGTCCATTTCCAACTTCAAATATAATAGTCCATCACCCTAATAAGGTGTGACAAGAAAGTTTAGTCCAGGGAAGCCGGCATGCATGAATGCTGATTTTAAAAGTCTGCCGAGGAGATGACTAATCAGACGTAATAGTTGTCATTATGTTCTGACACTGACCTGCATGCTCCTCCCACATTTATGTTGTGATAAGTGTAATTGAAATGCATGATAGGAAAAAAAATGTGAATCCTACTTGATGAATAGCTTAAGCAGGTTACACATTTACATTCTCCTCTGGTTCAACATCTCACAAAACGACGTCATGGGTCGTGTTTTTACTAAGCAGAGAGCGAGAGCCCTGTGCCACCTAATACATGCCCATCTGTCTCCCTTTCTCAGATGTCGCCCATCTCATAAAATCTGACAGTCTATACAAACATGCTGCTTGAAAGCAAAGGAAACGCACCAGGTAGGAGCAGTGACATTGACAGAGTGAGAGTGCGGCCGCAGTGCGATGTAACAGTACACTGCCACTTACAGAAACACCTTCTACACACTGTCAACAACTTAACCTTTCATGGTTAAAATCCTGAGCCGAGGATTAAATGTGACAGATGTGGGACAACATGGGATTACGCCAAAGGGATGATCGAGATGAGGTGAAACGTTTGGTGAAAAAAAAAGATAAGAATAAAAGGATTGTCTTTAAAAATATTTTATCATGGAAATAAACAAAGAAAGGTATTCAGTACTTTGAATTGTGTTTTATTTAAACCCTTGTTTGTTGGTATTTGCAGTCTCAAACTATATATGTAGAGTCTGAAGATAAACTTTACTCATCCGTTTATTTTCAAAGCAAAAAAATGTTTTTTTATTTTTACTTTATTTTGAAAGGCATTTGGAGGGCAAATGTTATTTTATTCAGAACTTAATCTTTTATTGTGAAATTATTGATTCATAGTGCATGACATAAGCCACCACTTCCTATTTATATGAATCATCATGTTTTGTTTCAGGGAGTTATTTTTGTTACATTTAACCTGACAACATTTGAAATGATGGGTTCTGAGTGTTTAGGTTCAATTAGAGGATTCTGTTATTTCTGAAAAACATGGAAAGCAAATTATTATAACCTGTAAATTTAAAAAAAAACATTGGATCAGGATGACATGAGCATAAAGTTGCACAAGCTACAGAAAATAGTTATCAATGAAATCAATTGAAGAAAGGAAAAAATAAGGCTTTAACCTTTTTATGCCTGGATTAATTTCAAATTTTATGAAAAAACATATTTTTCAATGTTTTTTTTAATGTTCAAGTGGATGTTAAATTAACTGAAGTCCTGGATTTAATTGTACATTCTGAATTAGTGACATATGACATGAAAGGGTTCATTTTTTAATCAGGCTTAAAGACTGAACACACCAGTGTAAATAGACATAGTGTGGCCAATGAGCCCAAATACGACCTGTTCCACTGACATTAAGGTAAGATAAGGTTGTGGAACCGTCGTCTCCACCATCTACAAGGAAACTGACTTTTACTCAGCAGATTGAGATTCAAGAAAAAATGTGTGCACACAAGAGTTCAAACTATAAATATTTCCCAAAATTCCTTTCACCCTCTGGAATGAAACAGGCATCTTTCAAAAGGAATGTGTCATACAAAGTCCATATTTAAGGCCATGTCATACAGTCACTGCATACATTTTGCACAGAGGAAAATTGATCATGTATACATGAAAAAAAGTGAGAAAAGTTGTGGTCTTCATGAGAAATTGTCACAGACTTATTACAAATGAAATGAAGTTTTATATTTGAAGTGAGTTAGATATTAATTACATGCAGATGTGCCAACAAACCTCAGTTTCTTCAAACTATATTACACTGAATATGTAGACATCTTAACTTTAAATCAATTTGTTCTAACTTAACCTCTTTAAAGTTTAGTTGAAGACCACTGGTATATGCAAAATGTATTGTGACAAAATGGAAGACCTTTATTTTTATTTTATTTACTTCATGTGTTACATTTAACCGATTTACATTCACCTCTTTTGATCATCATCAATAACTGCTGAAATTCCATTCCAAAACCTCCAACTATTGTTAAAATGTGGGGATTTTCATGGCAGCACACACCTCAGTGGGACTAACTTTCCCCATTTTATGGCAGTCCATCCGAAATTCCGCCCCCATATTTTGCTATAGATTTAATGCAGACTCTGCAGAGCCCGACTGACAGACCTTAAATGAAAGGTAAAGTGAGTTAATCCCTGGTTGGCAGTGTTGCGCGGTTTGTGCTGTGTGTGTAAAGGATGATAAATGAGCCTTTTTACAGTTGAAAGGCAGCTAATGGAGCAGGGAGACTTGTTAGACAAAAGGCACTTTAACAAGGACATGAAAGACCCAGAGGACAAAGAAGTGTTTCTGAGTTAATTCATGCTTCACTAGATACCAGATCAAATATTTAGACCCTGACATTTGTCTATTGCTTGCATAAGTTGTGTCATCTTCCATGCTGAGAACAGGGTAATGATTCTTAATTCTTGTTTGTGTTATAAAACAAAAGCTGAATTGCATCTCTAAAGCGTTTAATGTTCCATTTAAATCACATGACATTATAGCTAAATTCTTTTTTTCTTACTTTATTTTAGAAGTACAAGTACTTTGGCATGCTTGTTTCATATTTTATTACTTTTTTTTTTACAGAAAATTGTTATTTTTGTGTTCAGGTCATTGTGACATTGTAAAATGCATTCCTTTGTGTATTTATCACAGTAAATTCCAGGAACAATTAGAGACCTCTCTGTTTTATCATGCAAAAATAAATAAGATGCATTTGTCCTTTCAAAATAAAACAAAATTATTAAACCAAATCATCATGGCTATCAAATGTAGCTTGCTGCTTTGCAGTACTGGTGTGACTCAGATGAATAAAAATTGGGAAAATGATAAATGTTTAATAGGCTTGTTGTCAAGTAACAATCATAATAACAATATATTTCTGTTTATCTGTGCTCTACTCAGATATAGTTTGCAAACCGAAGATAAAATGGTGCAATCAATGGGGACAAAAACAACAACAAATAAAGCACCACAGGGTGCATTTTCTGCAAATGAAGAAGCTTTAATCATTCCAAAATGTGAAAATATTATGATAGTTTTTAAGTATGTGAATCCTAATTTAAATATAAGATGTGTTTGTTTATAGTTACTTTTATTTTAAATCGTTTTTTTTTTGGTAAACAAAGTTATAGATTAAAACAGAAAAATGGAGCCTACCATCAGACTTTTCTTTTCTTGTCTTGATTTAGTCCATGTGGTTCAATTCTATACAGACATTTCTAACTCTATAGTATCTGTGTGCAGAGTTTCAGTTCCATATGGGCTACTCTGTCCTTATTTTTATTACCTGTATATATATATATATATATATATATATATATATATATATATATATATACACACACACACACACACACACACACACACACACACACACACACGTATACATTAGGTCTGTCGTTCTCCTGCTTTTTGTGGCCTGATTTGTCTTGTTCTTTCTCTTTCAGTGCTGTTTTTGGCACAGATGACTCACAAAACTCTTCTCACATAATGTCTTAACATAGATGAGGGTTTCAGGGACTTTGGCTCTCATGTCAGCCAGGATGTGCTCCAAACCTGTGATCACTTCCTTCACAGACGATAGACCTTCAGTAGCAGGTTATACCCATGTGCTTAAATCCAGAGTTTGTGGTCCGTCAATCAAAGCAGAGGCAGCTGCTTGGAGGCTCGTCGAGGGGCCTTTGCTCTACGAGCTTTTGTCAGCTTGCTGCCTTTCTTTTATGGAGAATACACATGATCTAGTTCATCAGTGAACCAGCAGCTCAGTGCCCCCTCCAGAAATTTTTCCTGGGGGTGGCCGGTTGGGGGCCACTTTAAATCTTGGGGTGGCACATACAAACCCTGAGTTATATTTTCAAAATTCATGTTACTAAACGTAGTAAAACAGCCTTTAGAAAACTAACAGAAAGATAAATGCCTACTGATATATTTTTAGTTATTGTAATGCTACTAACGTGCAAAGTACAGATCAGGTGATCTAAAGTACAGTAAACAGATTGTTAAAAGTCCCCACAGAAAATATTTAACAGGTGTGAAAAAGGTAGTGTTGTGGGATGAGTGTGCATGTGCTAAAACCGGTGTGTTTGAGCTTGCGCGCTACAGGAAGGAAGAGGGAAGAGCGCGTGTCAGGGCGTGGAGCGCATACATGAGCGGTCAGTCGCCATTTTTGGAGTTAAGAAAAAAGAAAGTCATGAAGAAAGTTCCTCTTTCAGAACTGAGACTGGTTCTTTTGTTTGCCCACTCTGGAGGCTCATAGGGTTCTCACGGGGAAGTGAACCCCGAAAAGAAGATCAGCCCTGGAGAAGATCTAACGACCACGGTCAGAGCAAAGCAGGAAAGGTTCACCAGTAAAGACTGTTGTAAAAAAGGTATTCCAAAAGCTGAGAGGAGGAAATGTGATGAAGCATTTATAGGACTTCTCTTCACTGTGACTAGACAGCGGGAGAGGAGAAAAACCTGTGTCTGAAAAAGTTAGCAAAAACAATGTTAATAAACCTATTATTTGTAAATATTTTTTTCTCTAGTAATAAGGATGCAATGTTATGCAGATGTGTATACTTAAGTGCAACAAATTTATAGACACCACAGAGAGAGGCAAAATGTTTTTTTTCCTGTGGGTGGGTTGTACTAAAAGAAATATTGAAAAGCACTAGTTAGAATAACCATTTGGCACTAAAACAGCATAGTTACGTCACATATTTCCCCTCTCCTTTCGCTAAAAAATATTTAATTTACTTAATGACTGTCTTATTCGTTTTCTGCTTCCAGCTGGTACGTCTTGGGCTGTAGCTGTCTGGGCGCGCAAAGGCACGTGGTCAAAGCGACTTGCCGCCTGGTTGGCTGTGTATTTAGGATGAAATGCATAACTGATGCTACCACAGTTTATAGTGGCTAGTGGGGTGGCGCCACTCTATCCGTGTTACTGAAGACCCGTGGTGACACTGAATTTTCACAGTGGTGTTTCCACTCTGTGTGGATGAATCACATAGTGTCACCACTTGAATTACTTGTTGCTGTCTTGAGCACAGTTTATCAAACAGTCAAAACCGTTGCTTAGTTTCTGAATGTCAAATGAAAGGCTTTTAGATTGGAATTCGCTGTTTTATAGACACTGTTTTTATTCTCTGTTTATGTGCTGTTACCACATTTTCTTTCTATATATCCAAATGGGGGTAGACTGAGAGGCTCGTGTGAATCACAATTCAGGGTAGACACTAAAAAATGTACATTGAGACTATAGCCAAAAATATACTGCTTGTTCATACACAAAAATAAAGTAAAAACCAAAAATGTATAAAAGTATGTTGTTGTGATTTTGGGCTATACAAATAAAATTGAATTGAATTGAACCAAAATTGTCAGTACAATTTGAGTTTTTTCATCCTAAATTAAGTTTTTCTATTGTCAAAAGTTTGGAGCAGAACAAATTTGGATAATCATATCTTTTAATTTGCAATTACAAGAAAAAAATATGAATATATTTTATAATCTGGTCTCATTTAATAGTGTCCTGAATGCATCATTAAGAGCAACTTGAAGTCTTACTGATCTCATTATGTAATTAAAAAAAAAAGATCAAGCTGTGTACAACACACCAGTTTATTCAAAGCTAGTTTGTTAAAGTTCAGTTAGAACAACCAGTTGTGTTTGATGACAAGATAATGTACAGTTGCCTTGATAATGAGCAATTATCTGACAGGCTCAGGTCTAGTGCAGGTGAATCAGATAACATTTTTAATAAAGTACAAGAAATGTCTGTTACTGGGGCAAAAATGTAAACCAAGGAAAGAGGATGGAGGAATCCAGAAAAAAAATAAAACAACTTGTGATTTCCCCTTGTTTTACTTTTTGCAATCTGCGAGTTACATTTTTTTCTTTTTGGCCAAAAAATGTTGTTGGTGTTGTCAAAAACTGTGTGGTTATATGGTGAATTTCTTTTTAGAAAAGTGAGTCTGTCTGGAGACAGGTGGCTAATATGCAATCCCAAAACATAATTAAAAGCATAAAAAACATAAACACTATTTTTCATTTCTATTTTGTTGCTGCCAGTTACTTTATTTCAAGAGAAGATACTTTAAAAAATTATTCAGGGCAGTAACTGCAGAGGGAGTGATGGGAAGGGGGGTTGGGGTTCATCCACTCCTACAGTCCTGCCCATAACTCAGAGGTGAATTTCTGATTAACTCCTGTCGCTATGCAGAAACGGTGTAGATCAACATAGAAAGATTATCAGAGTGTTTAAAAAGGGTATATTTTGCTTTGAGTATCTTGAAGCTGTTCTGTGCTTTTATCATCATTACCTCTTTGCAAGACTGTTTGTTATCTAATCTGGGCTCTATTTAAGACCTTCTATTTTTTTGTTCATGCCTAGGAGATATTTTTCTTCTTAAGTCAATAAAAATCTATGTTTAAAAAAAATCTGTTTTTCCTTACGACAAGGTATAAACATAAATTTCTTTTGATAAAAGATCATATTACAACGTGCACTGCTGTAATTGAGCTAATACATTTTTTTTCTGTAAAGATCCAAAGGTATCATATGTTACTGTTTCATTTGACGCTGTCTTCCTTCTGCTTGCTTTTAGTACTTATGGGCTTAGCCAGTCAGCTCTCCCAGAGTAAGTTTGTAAGAGCTTAGTGGTTGTTTAATCCCACCAACGACATGGATTTCTGTCAAAGTAGCCCTGAATTTGACAAATGACAGGAAGAAACTGGTGAGATTTTCTTCCGGGCTGAAATGTTGACTCACGACTACTGAAAAATCCAGTCGGTAACTTCTTTCAAGCTTAGGGACTTTTCTGACTAAATTAATCCTGAACATTCAGAGCAAACTTTTCCTCAAAGCAGCATGGCATCACCAGGAGTCTCCCTGATGCATTACAGTCTGGCATCATTAGGATGTTAAATTCAGAGCTAGCACGCTGCGCCTGGATGTTTCCAGTAATTGTGTAGAGCCTTTTAAAGCTTTACTTTCTTTTTTTTTCCAAGAAACTGTTGAGTTTCACTGATAGAACCCTTCTGGAGTCAGCTGTCTTATTTAAGTTTGTTCTAGACATGGTCAACCAAAGATGTATTACCTCATGTCACAGACTATCTAAAAGTCTATTCCTGTTTAATGGGGCCACATTACCATAAACAATTATGCAAGGATTCCCCCCACTCCCACCGTAGATTTCCCTTTTTCTCCCCCTTTTTTTTTACGAGAGGAGTGTGTCATGTGTTTGCCTCAGAATGCAGCTTGTTCTATCACTTGAAATGAAAAACACAAATGAAAAATGTAAAAAGAGGAATGATAGAATAAGTATTAGTATACATAAAGGGCCTGCATTTTGTTCCCATATTTGAGGTTAATCAGAAAGTGTCAAATGTTGCAGTACCTTAAATGACCACTGGAGGCTGAGAATGTATTTAATTCTCACGTTATTACTAAATATATTATATTATTAATTCATTAATTATAATAGAAATAAATATATAGCCTGTATGTATTTTTTAAACAAACGTGTTTTAATCTTTGAGGACATTTTTTTTAAATCATTCATCTTTTTTAAGCTTTAAATTGTATTAGTTCACAACTTATTTAATTCCTCATTTACCGGCGTGTTCATTTGCTCAATTTTGCCAATTTTGCTTTTTGGTTGCTGTAAGTAGGAGTTGTCTCAAATCTTACCAAATTGACCTGTTTATGCCCGTGATCAATTGTCCCACTGAGGCTTCCGTACTGAGGAAATTGTGTTTGGTAGTTTTATGCTAGCTTGTGATTCCAAACAGCTAACGAAATGGCCGAATACGCACGCGTAAAATCTACCAAACTGGTTTTTAAAGGTTCCAACAAAGGGTAGGTTCTTTATTTTGTTGATAGCTTGGTTTTAAGTTGTTTCCGTTATTAGTTGTTTGTAATTATTGCCGCGATTTCCTTCCTCTCTCTAGCTCAAGCAAAGGCTAACACTCAACGCTTTCAAGAAGTAGATTCGTTACACTTTACAAAAAAACCGTACTCCTCCTTTTTGATTTATGATGGTTTTTATACATATATATGAATTTGTTATAAGTTATTTAACCTGAAAAAAGTTGAACGATATGCTTTTTGTTTACCCAGGCTGCATCGTTCGTAAACCTGGCCTAAAGTGTTAGCATTGATTTTGCTTCATCACCAAGAGTTCTGCCTCTAACCAAAAAGAAAAACAAACAAACATTTTATTCATATTTATTTCTAGTAACTACAAACAATTCATTATACAAGACTATATATTTTCGTTTTGGAACTTAGAAAAGACACAGCACACGTTTATCATATAGTTTGACTGTATTTCTCTAAACAACATGAACTGTTCTTCTGACAAAATGATGATTGTGTCGTTTGTTTGGTTGATTGTCTTTTTTTGTCTGCCTCTTTAATAAAAGTTCTGATGACCATCATCATCACTGATTAAAAATAAGCCTTTTTCTCCATGTTTTTCTCATCAGGAAAAAGAAGAAGAACAAAGATAAGAAGAAAAAAGCTGGAGATCAAGATGAAAAACCTGATATTGTTGGTTCGTTTATGTAATGCATTTTAAATATTGCATCAACTCAACAAAGCAAAGTACCTCAGAGAATTTGTAGTAGATTTTTTTTTGAAAGACTAGTCTATAAGAATTGTACATTGTCTCCCCTAAATCATTTCCAGACTACATTTATTTTGAAAATTGGCTGATATTATTTGCACGTATTAATGTGCGACCAGCATCAAAACGTGATGGAAATTCATGTACAGTAATAGGTGCAGCCAGGATGCACATTGCTGCATTTCCAGCATGTATTTTAAGTGCATCACAGATTGCATTTTGTTGTTTGCCGCACGTATTTAAACTGAAAGGTAAAGTTCTGTTATCTGTGACGCTCCTAGATGTGTGAACTGTGTTCTTTGTATTTGATTCCTCCCCTGGAGGAGCAGTGAGCTACAGAAACAGCAGCGCTCAGGAATCATTTGGCGGTTTAACCCTAACCGTAACCCTAACTTTAACCCTTCCTTTAGGTCCTTGCAGACAAGAAAAAAAAATTCATGACTGCCCGCACGCATTTCAAAAGTTACGTGCGAAAAGATAGTTTCTTAAAAAAATTATCTGCCTACTTTTTAGATCTTTAGTCCAGATTCAACTGTCATTTTTTAGACTTGAATAATGATCAGATCAAAGGAAAATTTTAAGTTAATACAAGAATAGTGTAATGTTTTTGACTTTGTGGTGCATTCATTCTTGTTAGCTTTCTGATTAACAGTCAGTAATTAATCAGAACAATTTTAGGAAATTAATCTTTCAAATTTGCTTAATGAATGCAAAACCAGTTTAATTATATTTGGTATGTTTATTTCCAATCAAAAATAAACCTGCTTTTGGATTAGTTTTTAAAGTAAAACGTCTCAAGTTTATCATTATTGGCTGAGTTTTTTGTTTATTTAGTTATTTTCAGTTTAAATCACGTAATATTTAAAGCCATTTGCCCTCAGTAAGGTTAGGAAAATTAGTTTTAAACATTTTGGTTTTTAAATTAAGTATATCATAAATGAATGAATTCATATTTTTAATTGAACTCTGAAGTTCTGATTCAATATTTGTTTAAGTACTTTACCAGTAATCCCCAGCCCTTACTAGATAATGCGTTCTTTAAGTGTAATTTAAGTTAAATTTTAGCTTTCAAGCGTTTTGGAGCGTCACCATGTGTTGACTGAAACACTTGGTCGATAGATGATCAAATTGAGAAGTCTGCAACCTTTCTTTCTATTCGCTCATCTTTTATAACTGTTGTCATTTTTATAGGAAAGAGTAAATGTGTAGCATCTAAGTTTCACAAATTGTCTTTATGCACATTAATATCTAGAAATCTTGTGTTTGTTTATCCCTGACTTGTGAACATTTTTTCACTTTCCCCAGCTGGTTGGTGGGTTGTCAGTTGCTTTGGAGAAATTACAGGAACAGTTGCCATAGAGATGCACAACAACTCGTACATACACGCCCTTGATACTGGACTCTTCACAGTTGGAGCACCGCACAATGGTAAGAAGAAAAACAGGCGTTGTGACACATTTGGCCAAATTAAACCTGGAATTTGCTTTTTAGCCTTCGTTGTTAGCCCCTGCCCTCCAATCACCTGACACACTTGTCTGATTCATGGAAAGCAAATATGATCCAGCACATCTTTCTATTTTTAATGCTGTTAATATTTTAGATTCACTATAATGTTTTAAAAATATAATTACATAAATTAAACACACAAAAGCAATCAATTTTTTTTAATCTATCATTTTATAAATTATTTTTTTGACCTAATAAAGTTCTACAATCTTGTTTGAATGTAGATTTTTGTTATAGTGAAGTGAAGGTGTTTTTACGGAGTTTCAGTCCCCCAAAAAGTTTATCCAGAGAGGAAAAAGGTAGAGTTGAGGTTGAGTTAACCCCCCGCATATGAACTTTATTTATTTATTTATTTATTTTGCCTCAAGCACTTTCAAGGGAGTGTTGCTCCTTGATGTAACCTGCCCTCAAAGATGGAAAGCCAAGAATTAATGTGGTGAATCTTTACAGAGAACTCTCGAATTTGCTCGGGCCATATCCACGTACACTCCCTCAGTGGGCCCTTATCCATTGCTTGCTTTCAAGTTTGTCTCCAGGAGATAAACGAGGCTACAGGCTAGCAGTATAGAAAGGAAAGATTAGAGATTTTGTGTTTTTTTTTTTTTTTTTTTTTTTGCTCTCTTCACTGTATGCTCAGTCAGACTCCCCCTGACTGTTAGTCCTTTAGAAAGCTGGGAAGCTGCTCCCACTCACCTGCAGGTCAGAGGAGGCCCCTGTGGAGATTACCACACAGAGCCGACCGGGTGACAGACTGACACTCTGAATATAATTAGCCTTTTAAAAGAGCACCTTCAGCCAACTTATACCTCTTCTGTATCCTTGCTTCTACCATTAATAGTTGATGTGATGCTGCATCTCTCACCACAGAATCCTAAAAGCTTCATTGAAAATGTCGACAAAAAATAAAGTGACTCAAGGCCAGGTAGACGTGTGTTATCAAAGTTTAAGGAGGCGGCAGTGAGTGTATATATAAGGCATTTATTTTTGGAGAACATCCAACTGTTCCACTCATTTATTTTGGCATTTATTGTGATGAATGCTGGACTGCCTGATGAAATCACCCAGTCTGCCCTTTTTGTTTCAAAAATGTACAGCGGTGCATTCATGAAGTGTAAGGGGGAAATGATGCATCATTTTTTTTCCTAGCCGCAGACTTGCTGGATGTTTAATTTGATGCTAGAAATTTCTAAATTCCAGCTGCAGCTGTAGATATATAATACATATCTAGACAGGGAAATAGCCACTTTGGTCATTATATATTTTATTGGGTTCACTGTTGAAAAACAAACAAAGTAAAAGTGCAGTTTTCTTGATCAAACTAGTACTACAGTTCTATTTATCAACTAAAATGAGTTGTTTTCTATGTGATGTTCAAATCTCAATATGAGGAACTAATATTGAGCATAGTTTTGTATAACTTTGTTTAATTTACAATAAATATAACTTTTCTTACAGAGAAAATGACATTTTGGTTTAATTTCACTCTTCTTTCTAAATTGAATTTGTTTCTAACATCTTAATAAATAGAATACTATCTATGATAAAAAAACTAGCTAATATTAGGGGTTAAGGGTCTTCAAATCCCAGACTTTTCTTATTTTTTCCTGCACACACAGACCTATATTTTATCCGTTCTCTTTTTAATCTTTTAGTTGCTAATAGTCTTGACATCCAATAAGTGTCCCCAAAAATGTTTGGTGACACCCAGAAATAATTTTAAATGCTTTCTTGCCTGCGGATATACAGTGGGGTAAAAAAGTATTTAGTGTCCAATTATGCGAGTTCCCCCACTTAAAAAGATGAGAGAGACCTGTTATTTTCATCATAGGTATACCTCAACTATGAGAGATAAAATGAGGAAAAGAATCCAGAAAATCACATTGTCTTGTTTTCAAATAATTAATTTGTAAATTATGGTGGAAAAGTTTTTGTGGCTTTGTTGTTGATTACAATCACGGAGTTCTTTCCTCATTTAGTCTCTCATAGTTGAGGTATACCTATGATGAAAGTTACAGACCTCTCTCATCTTTTTAAGTGGGAACGCTTGTACAATAGATGGCAGACTAAATACTTTTTTGCCCCACTGTGTATTCCTCTGGACCTCTTCTCAACATTAGGGTGGTTTTTACAGTCCCAACAGCACAAGACAGAAATTGTTTATTTGTTGGGTTTTTTTTTCTTGTGAGAATCAACCAAAAAAAAAGCTGGTCAAGCAAACTGACATACAGTCCAGTAAGAAAGCTTGGAGTAAAATTATTGGTTCTGAGTGTCTTTTAATGGCCATTTTCATATTTTGTAGAGGATGAAGGACCAGACCCACCAGAACAGTTCACAGCGGTCAAACTGTCCGACTCACGGTGAGTCAAGTATTTATTTCTCAGTGCTTTGAATTTCTTCTGTAAAGGGGGGTTCTTTGAGATTGTTCCTTCTTATGCATGTATTTTAAACAACAAGACACATTTATATTTTTGTTCCAACTTTGTTAACTTGCAGTTTGTTTGGTAAGTGAACAGAAATGCATCATCTTGCTGCTGCTGCCGTTGTAGGATAGCTTTGAAATCTGGATATGGAAAGTTCCTGGGCATCAACTCTGAGGGGTTGGTGATCGGGCGTTCTGATGCCATCGGTTCCAGGGAACAGTGGGAACCAGTCTTCCAGAATGTGAGCAACTCCTCAAATGTTCCTTCTCCCAGTCTGTGCTAAACACCTGTTCAGTAGTAATGGACAAGAAGGCTGTTTTATAGCAGCCATTTTGGGTTTTTGTCATCTTTGGTTGAAAGACAACAGAGAATTTTCTACAAATGTTTTTCCTTTTCAAAGTCCTGTAACCAAACATTTGTTCATTTCTTTAAACACAGCGTAAAATCTGTAGAAAAAGCAGGTTTGAGTTGTTGTTTTTTTAATAGAAACTTGTTGCTGAAAGCTAGACTTACTGCTGAATATTAAGTAATTTTTTAAACTACAGGGGCCTCAAAAGTTTTCATAGGGGGAGGACACTGAGGAGAAAGTAAACTTAATTGTGAATGAAAATGTCAATGAATGAAATGAAAATGTCATCTAACTGTTAACTTAAATAAAAACAAGGACAGACTTACTAGAGGGGAGGGGCATATTGACAGAAAATGCACTTTTTTCCTTAATTCTGCCTTCAGGTGACTCATTTTTGTATGAAATCATGACAAAGACAGCCTGATTTTTTGGCGTTCTTGTAATCTCGTGTTCTTGTGTGCCTCCCAGGTGCACAATAGAGGAGGAACATTCGAGAAAATCACCAAAACACCAAAAGGAGGGCTAAAAAGCACGGCTGTTTTAGCGTAGCGCTGTAACCTCTACTCGCCAAACAGAAAAAAATGCTCACAATTGGTGAGCAGCGGCTGTTCATTTCAGCCCCTGCATTAAATCAAAAATCCTTCATTAAATCAATCCTTCATTTTGTACGACTTCTTCTCTCACAGGCGGTGAATTTTTCTCCAGGTATCAGCTCCTTTTGTGGCCCCTGAATTTAAAATATTAGTTAGCAAAAAAATATTCAAATTATTGCCATGTTGCACTTCAGTCTCTGAACTGCAGTTTTTAATTGTTAGGATAGCAAAAATAATAGCAAATATTTGCAGCACGTTGTTTATTACTGTTAAAGTTTTAAGAAAATCAGAAACTAATTTTATTTATTTATTATTTTTTTAATGAATGAAATCCAATCCGCTCGCTTTCTGGTTCTTATTAACATGGGTCAGAGAATTTTTGCAGAGTAAAACATTTAACGAAACAATGACAGACATAAAAACAATTATGACAATATGACCACGTAACTAATAAAAATACCAATACCAATTTATTATAGTCTATTATTATTATTATATAGGATTGTCACACAAGTTGAAATTCTTAAATGTGACCATTTCTGTTTTTTAATGAAAGCTGGCAAAGTCTTTCACAATAAAATCTGTAATTCTGGTGATTACTAGAATGTTTGTGCTTACAGACCATGTTCATGGACTTGAATGAAGTTTCTATGGCAACCTCTATTACCACATATTTATGTTTGAATTAAATGTGGATATATTTTAGAGCTTTACAGATAATGCAGGCTTCTTTTTATTGCTACGTCTATATAGCATTGTTTATACTTAGCCTGACAGATGGGATTTAGTGATCGTAATAAACAACAAAGCCACAATATAGAATGCATCTGCCTTTTCTTCATAGTCTAATGCAGTGTTTTTGAACCTTTTTTGAGCCACGGCACACTTTACCCTTGACAAAAATCCCGCGGCACACCAGCATAAAAAAAATTAAAAAAGCAGAAACTCATAGTCTGTTTTGATGTACAGCCCCCCCCCCCCCCCCCGCGGCTGCCGCCGCCGCAATCTGACGCGCATTTTTGTGATAATTGTGCCAGAAAAAGCTGGAAGTTGCAGCTGTTTTTTTTTCTAAAAGATGTAATAAAGGTTACGTTAGGAAATTTACAAACTGTATGTTCGTTGTGGTTTAAGACGTTTAACAAGGACGACTCATTGTACGCCGAGGCGCTGTCACGTGACCTAATGCATCATGGGAGATGAAGTGTGAAACTGCCGCAAAAGGGCAGAAAGACTAGCTTCTCTGAGCTTCATTGTTTTGTTCTCTTGTTCCACGGTCTGATCCCGGATTCTGTGGAAAGCTACACCGCTAAAGACGAGCTTTAGCTGGTAATTTTGTTAGAACTGAGCAACTTTTTGAGCTAAATTGGGACAAGGAAGTTAAGACTTTAAGCACTTCTGATTGGTCAGACTGATGACATGTGATTAAACCTTCAAGAATGATTGGTGGAGACAGTTAAAGGGGCGGGACTTCAGGAAACAGGTATAGCTGCAGCTAAATCGCGGTGGTACCGTCATTCTTATCAAAATGTCTTTAATAGAATCAAAATAACACAAAGAAAAAGTAATTTTCTGATCTTTTATATTCCTAACTACTCAGTGTTTTATCAGGGCCTGTTTGGATGAACACAGAGCTGATATCCTGGAGATGGGAAATGGTTTTAGATCAGTTAATGAGGGCAATTTGCCACGGCACACTTGACCATCTCCCACGGCACACTAGTGTGCCGCGGCACACTGGTTGAAAAACACTGGTCTAATGCTTTGTCACTAAGCTTCACTATTATTTCAGTGTCATGACGAACAACTCTACTCCCATTTGTGTCGCGTTTTCCTCCCTTATTCCGTCTTCTGCTTCTGTCCTTGTGCAGGGCAAAATGGCTCTCCTGGCAGCAAATAGCTGCTTCATTTCCTACAGTGAAAGTGGAGACATTGAAGCCAACAGTAAGACGGCAGGGGACGGCGAGATGCTGAAGGTAATGTGTCATTTGAATTCTACACAAAGGGGGGCGTCCCAATCCCCAAATCTTTAGGCCTGCAGTCCCCATAGAGCCCCGAGTGCTGAGAGTCTGGGGGATTGTTTGTGACCTCGCTTTAGGAAAGTTCAGTGAATATCGTTATTTAATGAACAAATGCTCTCTCTTTTTTTTTTTTTTCCCTCTCCAAGATCCGAACCAACACGGAACGAGAGGTCAAACGGAAGGATGACATTGCAGATGAAGATCGGGGCAATGTTAAATCCTGCGAGGTCAATTATGTGTGCGTATTCTCTTCTGTTTAGAGGCATAACACTCATTATTCACAGGCAGCCCAATCAAAAAGTGGACAAACTGACATTGCAGTTTTTATCATTTCTTATCTGTTTTATGCTTCGTTGACCAAAATTTTTTGCGCTGCATTTAATGTGCAAAAAGGTCAATTTGACATTCTATCCAAGCGGCTCTTTCAAATGAGATGAGTCTGTAGAGGATGCTGCCCTGATCCTTTTCGCTTCATGAATGCTGCATGCTGTGACCAGAATGCACTGCTTTCATTTAAATTCTCATTAAAAAGGCTCTTGTTTCAGCCAGAATACGCTGATTCACGTAGATCACGACAAGGGTTGTAAAGTTACGGTTGTGAAGTGAACACTGTTCCAGTGTTACAAATCTGAACACTTTTGTTTGTCTCGTCTTTGAAACAGTGAAGAAAGTCTTCCGGGAATTCCCGGAAATCCGGGTTTTTGAGCAAACCAATCGTTCCTTCCTCCGGGAAATAAAGACCTGATCTCTATGGACAAATCGCTTTCCGGATGAAAAAAATTGTCTGAAATCGGCGGATTTTAGCTTTATTTTCTATATTTCTCCGCGGATCGCTTCCTCTACGGGCGCGGCCATCTCTCGTCTTCCCGGCCTAATTGACCAATGACGGGACGTTTTAGTTGTTTTCAGATGCGTCGACGGCTTTGATTGGCTCTGTCTGTACCACGTGGTCAGCGTGACGGATTCCCTTGGGACCAAAACTGGCGGACCCACGCTAAACTTTCACAAAGAAATCTGAAGAGTTTGCGATCAATTTGTGTTAAAATAATGGCGGGCATTGTCATTATTGAGCGTGGCCACGACCTCAGTTGTGAGAAGACGATAAAAAACAAATTGAAGTTGTCTTGGCTGGAAGAAAAATATTTTTAAGGTAGTGTAGGTCAAATACTTTTTGTGTAAAATAATCTCAAAACCAAATTTTGAAATTATTTCAGTTTTCTTATTTTTAATACATTTTTCTATCTAATTTATTTGTATATCCTAATTACCATGATTTAGTTCAGTATTATTGACATTAATTATAAGTATTTGGTGGTTTGGACCCAGACTCCCTTAAAAAAGAATGTTTACAATGTTTAATTTTGTTTGTATGTTTGTTTTGATATTTCCCAGATTACTTAGTATTGGTGGTAAAGAATTGATGTATTATGTTATAGAATGATAGTTTAAAGCAGATCCCATATTTTGATGTAATTATAGTTTGAGAAAACAGTGCAAGTGGATGTTGGACATCTGTCATTTCTAAAGCAGAAATCATGTACAAATGAGGTATTTTCATAGAATATCATAGTTACTGGTGTTCTTTTTACCATTACTGGCTTTGATGTTACTATATTTTAGCAATTGTATGTTTTGCAGCTTTAAGGAAAAGCTTAGATTGTAGAATGGTGTTACTTTGAGCAATTATCCAAATTCTTTTTTAGGACCAGCAAGTCCTTAATGGTAAGTCAAATTAGGGTTTTGAATGACAAATCATGATGCTCCAATTAGTCTGAGTTTCTTGATTAAGAAGTGAATAACTAGCTGCCAGAATGTACCAGAATGCATCTAAGACTATGTATTTTTCCAAAATTTCTCTCCGCGCCGCCATATCGCTCAAAGAAAAGTTCAGGGATTTTTTCCTTGCCTGACTTTCATCACTGTTGAAAGGAATAAAACGATTACCATTTTTGCCTCATTTTAAGCTCACGTAGCAAACTATACTGTAGGAAAAAGTTTCAACAAAAGGACCCACAATTCTGAAATCATGTACAATTCCCATTTCCAGCTAATGATGTCTAAGCATCATCTTGTCTGCAACCAGGTCCCCCTCTTTGTAGGGGCTGTAAACTAGCGGGAAAACGTGTAAACAGATGGATGACGGGGATTGGGGGAGGGGTTGCTTTACACTAATAGTTTCACCCACAACTCAGAGGGAAATTTCTAATGAACTACTGCTGCTCTGCAGAAACTATGTCGTAGAAAACAACTTAGGTTTGATGATTTTGGCTAAAAATGGCATAATCATAACTAAAGGCCACTGAGAACACTTTTACAACAGATCAAAAGAGGATCGAAGTAAAAAATGATTCCAACTGGAGCAGGAAAATACCTTTAACAGTTTAAAGGTTTCCTTTAATGTTCATTACTGTCACATTCATTGTTTTTTATAAAATAGAATAAAAAAAGCTGTTATTTAAAATGTCATAGAACAATGTGTTAATATTTAAACATTGGATTAATCTAGACAGTGTTACATGAATCACTATTTTTTGAATGCTTTAAACTGAAATTTGATATAATAAAGCTACATCAACTTACAGTAATATTTTGATATATTAGCTAGTCAGCCCTGTTTTGGTTCATGTCTGTTACACTGAGTTCTATTTTTTTTGGGATGATTTTATCTATATAGCCACTGTGGTCACAGAGCATCAGTAATGATACCAAATGCTTCTGCTAACTTTGATGTTTCACAACTTCTTAAGGGAAACCTTGCAGCACTAAGGGATTTGATACAAATGGGAATTCTTCCCTGTTATTCTCATGTTGAGCCGGTCTGTAACGGCCAGATTGTGACGACCAAATTGCATGCATGAATGAGATCACGCCTTGCATCATCTGCCTCATCAATCGCAGACCTCAGAGGGGCAATAGATGGTGCAGTGTTAAGAGAAAGCAGGAGGCACCCCTCATTTCAGTTTACGACGCTGCGAGGGTTTTATGTGCAGCCTCTCTGTGTTCTATTAAGAAACAGGCAATATGTCTGAAGCTCTTTGTGTGTGGATGTTTTTGTTTATTTTATTTTTTTCCTTGGCATGATTTGGTTTGTGTTCCTCTTCTATTATTTGTTTTGGATGAGTGCTGGGGAAATGGACTCATCATGCTGACATGTTGATAATGGCTGCCCTTGAGCTGGGGTCTTGATGTAGTGTTTAGCCTCCGAAACGCCGTTCAGGATGGAGTGCAATCTAGGAATCATAAAGCACAAGCTGGACACGGAGAGACTAAATATCCCAGAAGTTTCAGACAAAGGCCCTCGGGGTTTACTGCACTCTTTTTCATTACAATGAGACATTTCCTAAAGTTTACTATAGATATCCCACCCAACACAGCGCTTGTCCCTTAATAAGACACCTATTAACATTTACCAAAAAAATATTTATATAATCATATTCTTCTCATTATGTGCTGTAGCCACATTTGCATTCAGACCTTTTCAAGATTAAAAAAAACGGAATAAAGTAAATGTTGTACAACTTTAATTATTTGCAACTTCAAAAATGAAAAGTCGCAAATCATTCATGTCATCTCACTTTAATTCTTATCTGCAAAGACAGCTTGTTCATTTCAATATCTGAAGGAATCATTTAGTCCTTTGTCGCGCTGTGGATTCATGTTACAGCCTTGTTTGCTTTCTATTTAAGGAAAAAGTTTCAGAGTTTTCAAGACCGCCGGCTCAGGGTGAACGAGGAAGATGCCTCCACGTTAAAGAAAGCCAGACTGGATGGAAAGTTTCATGAAGCTTTGCTTGACAGGTATGAACACAAGAATGCTTTTGTTATTTCTGAATTTGAGGACCAATTCCTTCTTTACTGCATCAGAGTTTGGAGGGGGGGAATTAAACTAGCATTAGGTCAGGGCTTTAACAAGTATCCGAATACTGGGATATTCACGCTCGCGGATTTGTGATCTTTATAAATACAGTGGAGTACAGTAAAAAAAAATCAGGCTATGTAAGTATTGCTCTAAAATACAGGATAATATTGGACTTTAAGTACATAAACTAAATACACCAAATTGTCTCTGGAAGTAAATGAATCTTCCAAGTTAAGTGTCAGGGAAGGTTCTTTTCAAAGTAAAAGTATCAAGTGGGTTTCTGAGATAAAAAAAAAAAACGAGGCTGAAGTTCAGTTTTCTAAAAGACCTAACCCTAACCCTAAAAGAAAAAATGTTGATTTAAATACAGCCAGCGATTTAGATAAAAATCTTTGTTCACATTTACTATCTTCTTGTCATCGATCTACTGGAACTGTTGTCAGACAAACTTTGAGGATTGAAAAACTGGAAAACATTTTTCAGGATTTGTTGTTCAAGGATCTAAAGCAACAGTGAAGTTTGGTTTGTTTCCTGCTGAAGTTAACCAGGAAAAAAACGTTTTTAAAGGGATGAATATCATGTTTTCTTTCTAAATCTTTATGTTTTGATTTCTTATGTCTTGTTGAATCTGATCTCCTGTTCTAAATAAAGGTATAAAAAGGTATTAAATTGATATTATTTTAATTTTCATACTTCCTGCAAAAAAGACGAGCATACAGTAACCATTCAGACACATTTACATTAAATAGCAAGAATTGTGGTTCGATCTGTTGATGTTGATTCATGATTTGAATTGGATCACCACCTAAGTAATGATCCACAGCCCTAAACGAGATGTATCAGAAGCAAATGTTTCACAAATCCAGTCTGCTGTTGTCTTTAAAAATAAAATAAGAGAAGTAACTGCTTACCAGTGTGAGTAATTCTTTTATTTTACATGTTCTACTGTAAAAGCAAAATCCAGAATCAGACTCTTTAGCTGGAACGTGACCCCAAAGGCGCCGTGTCATGTTAACAGAGCGGCTAAAGGTCTTTAAAAATCACCTGACCAGTGCATTGAGGAAAAATCAGGTTTCTTAAAGATCCACTCCAATGAAAATGGTGTTTCTGGTGTCTTTAACATGTTCTTGTAGCATTGTTTTTATGATGGAGGACATATGTATAAAGAAAATAAACTTTAAAATAGCTATTCTGAGTATTACTCGATTTAAAGCATCGTGAATCAGGAGCAGACGTGAACAAAATGCTGTTTTAAAAAGCCGTTAATATACTATGACAGCTGGAGTGAACCAACAGTCCATTCCTACTCCAACTGAGCAGTCATGGCCTCTTCTCTATGTCTGCTCTCTCCTGGCTTCAGTCCTGAACATGGCGACCTTTCACCTTTTTGTTCAAACTCACCTTTCCTTTAGAAACAGGACTAAAAAGCTGCTCAATAGAAGGAGTGCAGATAAAAAAAACCATGTTGGATAGTTAATTAAATGCCAGTAAATAAGACAAGAACAGTAATGTGGTATTAATAAATATGTACAACAAATGTTCATCCAGAATTCATAAGATGCTCAAAAATAATTCCTTTAGTCAAAATGAAGGGATGTTCCTGTGTTCTATATCCTCTGCCTGATAATCCTGTTATTTAACCTGCTTTGTGAGAGCGCCTGATGCGCTGAGCTCCAGCATATACTACCAAAAAAGAGCACACTCTTCAAATAAAACAAATCTATATTTTTAAACCCCAAACAAGCAGGAATATTTGAAATTTAAAGGTTTGCAGCACTTGGAGGTTGAATTTGAATTGGATCTTGCAGAAGTTGCTTTAATTTAAACAAAAAGTTGAGTTATATGCAGTTGTGATACATGTAAACTATATTATACCTGAACATTACAGGTTTAAATGTGTTTATGAACTAGAAAAAAAAAACAACATTATATCAGATGTTTTCTGCTTTTTCACTAAATCATAAGAGTGACATGTTGGTGACAATGAATATTGCTATTCTGTTTGTTCCCTAAAGCAGTGGTCTGTAACCTATTTCAGTTTCATGTCAGACAGTATTTACTGGACCAAAGTTTGCCTTTAATATTTTTCAAGCTTCAGCTTTCTGAAAAACCTATTTTTTCAAATTTAAGAAACTTAGCTTTAAAAAATCTGAATTTTTTTTTCCAAATGACGACAATTCAATGAAAAAAAGTTGTTGATTTGTAGAAGTTGTTTCCGATTTGTAAATAATTCAATATGAACAACTTTTACTTTTTTCCCTCATAGAATACCATTATAACACTGAGAACTCAACCCAGTCTCAGATCATCTTTCTGGGCAAAAAGGTTGATCATATTTGTTTTTACATAAATCCTGCTTAACTGCCTATTTTTTAACACAGAGCAACATTTTCTGCGCTAAAGTTTCTTAACAGATGCCTGCACAAGTCACCCTTTCTGTAGGAAAAGTCCTAAATGTCCTTTTACAAGTTTCAACAAATCAGCGACTTGATTTGATCAAATCTTCATTCTCTCTGGAAGATTTTCCCATTAACGTCAAAGTGGATGCTAACTTTAACCACGTCCAGTTTTCAATCATGGATAGGTAAAGCAAAAATAAAAAACACCAATGTCATAACGGTGGTATTTTCTAAATAAAATAATAAACATGAATCTATCATGTCTGCAACTTTATCTGTGTGTGTGAAACATTTAAAAGTCGGTCGGCACAACAACTGTCTCAATAAATCTGTATGTGGAGGAAAACTCCTGGTTTTGTCTGTAAATAGCAGCTTCTTTTTCTTTGAAGTGGACGGCTCTTCTTCGGTTTCCTCACTGCATCTTTTCTCCCCGAATTTCAACTTTTTTTTTTTTTTTGTTCGGGTGTTATTCGCTTTGGGCTACTAACTTAACACTCCGAGCAGCTGCTTAAAGCTTAAAGACAGACGGATGTGGTGAACAGAATCCAGTTGTTTTCCAAAATAAAACTTCCTTTAAGTATCAGAAAATAAACAAAATGGAAATAATTGAAGTTAACATATGCATTTTTGGTCTATCTGCGGCCGGGTACCAAGTTGGTACCACTGCCTTAAACCATTTGATTAGAAGGACATGGAGAAATCTCTACAAACTCCAACTCCAATCAAATTTCGATCTGTTGTAAAAGTGCTCCCAGTAGTCTTTTAATTATAATGAAGCTGTTCTTTAGCTCGGATTCATCCTGATTTGAATAAAGAAATACTCAGAAATGCAATTTTAATCTTTAATTTTATCCTATATGTTCTCCATCATGAGAAAGTTCTACAAGAACATGTTAAAAGTACCAAAAGCTTTTAAGGAAATTGCATTGTTTGTCAGAAGAGAAGCAACAATGACTTTGGTTTTGCTCCCTAACCTTTGCACAGTTTGTCACACTATGAGTTTGCCATTGTCCACTAGTCCAAACCCAAAGTTTGCATTTTCTTTGTGTATAAGGTTTTAAACTGTATTGAAATAGTCTTTTGAAGCATCTTAAAAATCCAAAAATTCCTCATCCACACATCTGTAGTTAGCCTTGGTAAAATGCTAACCTTATAGCATTAATAGACATGATTACAAACGGATACAAGAAGAATTTGTGCTCATTTTTTTTTCCTGAATAAAAAACAAACGGCTGTGTGACTTTGAAACAACTCATTTTTTAAACTTAAATGTACACTATGTTTGTCATTTCATGTGAGCGTTTAGCTTACAGCATACCTCCTTATGTCATTCTAACACACTGTTGTTCATGTTCTCTTTGCTTTTACACCTTTTTTTAATTTGCTCTCCTGCTGTGAGACTTTAGGAACTTATTTTAGGATCCGACAGGACGTATAGATTTTATTTGTTTTATAGTCCTGATCATTTCAACCTCAAACCTGAAAGAACATGCATTCTCTTTTTCCCCTGCAGGCGAGGACGTCACTCACATGTTCACTGAGTTTAACATGTGGTTTGTTTTTATTACAGGAGAAGCAAAATGAAAGCTGACAGGTACTGCAAATGAAGACTCATGGACTCCATCGGGTGTTTTTACCATCGGGATTTAGTGGAGGCTGACGTCTCAACACCATACTGCATACAGATGTTTTATCTTTGTATTTTTAATAAATGTTCCTGAACTTTAAGGAAGTTTGGAAGTGGCTGCTTGTTTTCTCTTCTCCTCAGCTCTATTTTCATGTTTGGGTTAAGCTTTTCCAAGTTTCCTGTTACTTCGTAGGCTTTTTTGTGTAAATAATTAACCATGATGTGACTTTGCTCTGTGGAATTTGTCAGAGCGCTGGTGTGTATTTGAAATTCCTCTTTAACAGTTCTAAACTTGTCTTCATTAACTTATTCATCAATAATGAATTACACTAAAAGTGAAGCTGTGTGTGGGTGGTATTCAACACTGCAGATGAACATGAAGCAGATTTATATTATGATGTAATTCTCACTTCAAGCTGTTTTAATGAGGATTAGATTTAAGCAAAAAAAGGAAGGTTATTCAGTGAATATTTCCTAAAGGAAGAGTGTTTTTTTTGTTGCTTTTGCATCAAGAGTGCATATTAGTAAATGGCAATTTTATATATTTTAGATCATTGCAAAATAAAAAGGCTATTATCTTTGTTCATAATTAGCAAAGACACATTTATAATTAAACTAAATGTGTTCAGAATGGGGTTGAATAAAGTAGAATATGGTTTGAGTACTAAATCCATAAACCATTTTATAAAATATTACAGTAGAGGCAGAAATGAAATTTGCATATAAGACAGGTATTTTAAAACTAAACAAAATTCTTAAAGTTCTGTTGAATAGATTCTTAAAATGGCAATGTCAATTAAGAAAACAATGGAAAAATGGTCTGTTTAAAAATGACCTTTTTTTTTAAATAACTTCTTTAATAAACCAAATTCCAACTGTGTCAATTAACTGCTTTATTTGATGTTTGTTTCAGCAAAATTGTATTTTTTTATGATTTATTTATCAACATTTTAAATTTAATTTGAGGTTGACGGTGAAGTACAGCTTCATTATTGTTTATTTTATTTTTTGTGGAATCATATAAAGTGATTGTATCGTCAGCTACAAACTTGTGTTCAGCCTGAGGAAAATTTGTGTTTCCAAGAGACTGCCATGTAGAACCCCAGCAAGATTGTTCAGTAACAGAAATGTAGCACTAAGTAGTGATACTGCATTAAAGTACAAGCTTATGGTAAGTCATAATATAAGATTGGATTAATCAAAGGTTTACCCTTTGATAGTTTTATTTTTGTAAAATGCTTTAAAAAAAGAGAAATTTTTCTCCAGAGATAGGACGTAATCTTTACAAGGTTCAGATGATGACAGGAGAATTGGAAATGTCAAACATGGGGTTGAGAAACATGAACACACAACAGTGAAAATATAAAAATTAATCTATAATTATAAGTATTGAATTACAATTTTGGTTCCACTTATTGGTATCTCAATCTACTCGTATGTATTTAATTTGCTAGGACAGCAAATCAAAACCTTATAAATTTATCTGAATAGTGTGACCCCTTGACTGTATAAGAGAACATCTAGATAGCCTGTATGCATAATGTACACATTCAGAGGCGTGATGCCTGTTTGAGACTAAAACAGTGGTTTGTTCTCTGTGCTTAGTGCAAAATTCACCTCTCTAGTTTTTGTCATTAGACTTACTTCTCAATTGGTAAAACGCTAAACCCTATTGTCTGAACCAAATGTTCAGTTGCCATAACCCACTGATTGAATCAAACATGCCTTTGGCTAAACCAGAAGCACTTCTCACCTGTTTAGACACAACTTTCCAACACATTTTCATGTGATACACCAGTGCTACATAAAGTGTGCACAGGTGACAAAAGTTGAGCACAAAGAAAGCACAGGTGCCACTTGAACACAGCTCAAATCTGATCACACGTGGCTAATGATGTGAGAGAACATATAAAGTTAAAAAAAAAAAAGCCAGTCTTTATATGGAAGTTATTGCAGAGGAAAGTTTGCTCCCATTAAATATAATGGGACCAATTGCTGAAAATCCAAAAGTTTCTGAAGGAGAACAATGTTCTCAGAGTTAAACAGTTTTTCATTTTCAATGGCTGAAAGTTTTTGCTAAGACAGAAATAATTTGAAAGAAAAAAAAAAAAATTCTGGTACGCAAGTGACAAATACTCCTTTTTATATATATATATAAAAGTTCTACATGTAAATGGACAAGATTTCTCTGTCTCTCTCTCTCTCTATTTTTTGTTAGTTTTTTTGTATTTTCTTTTGTAAAAGTATTCTGCAGCATGCATTTAGCCTACAGTCAACAATAAACTTTGATTTCTCCAGCTTCATGTCCTGAGAATTGTCTGTATTTTTCTACATGATATTTAGTGACTGTTCAATGTTGCTTTGAATTTTGACTGACTCGGGGCACGATTTCACAACAAATTTCAGTTTTGTGCACAGATTGAACTGTTTTGAGGTGAAAGTTTGGTTTTGCACAAGAGTTTGACGTTTTGTGACTGATAATTGGGCTTTTGTGTTCAGTTTAGAGAAAAGGGGAGCAGCTTTCAAGGAAAGTGTCTTAACAATCTAGAAAACTGTAAGAACCTTGATGTGACACACTAAAGTCAAAAGTTTTAATTCTTGAATTAATACCTATATTTAAATAGAGTAAAAAACATAGAATAAAATAAAGAGGTGTTTTTGTTTTAAACAATCATGTGCTTGAGGTGTTGGTTACCTCGTGTTTGTGAACAGTGGTTTATTTCAAGTGGTGGCCACCCACAAAGTGTAAAGACTGTTATTCCGTTGATATGAAGCCAAATGTAAAGTTACTTAGAGAAGCCAAATTATGTTTCACACGTTTATTCAGACATAGTTCAAATAAAGAGGCAGGAGGAAGTGAATGCTATCTACCACGAGTTTACTTTCGTCCACGAATGGAACGAACCATTAGTTGTTGAAAGCGGGGGGGGGAGGTTGGTGTCGATTTGTAACAAATTAGATTAAGTTATCGAGCATAAAAATACACAATATTGTACACTTTAATCTTAAACAGTAGATATATATTAGCCTATGTTACATCAATAATTTATATATATTTTGGTATCTATAATTCACAATGACCAGTTTTACCCCTATATGAAAAATGAATTGTTTCCTTGTCATGAGGTAAACGGAAACCGCTTCCGCGTTTGACAGTAAACAGATTCTGGGCTCAAGAGTTCTGTTTTCAAACATGGATCACCGCATTTTTCTCGTTTTAGCGTTTTTATTCGCCAACACAATGTCACAGTTTGTGCCGCCGGTAAGTGAATCATCCCCTCCAGTCTTCGGGAGATGTTGTCAAAGCTTGTCTGGTTACATTTTTACAATGTATTTAAGTAACGAACTGTTGGATGAAACTTCACATTTGATTTGATTCACCTGCAGTTTACCGAGGACTGTCGGACGGGCATGTATCCTCCCAGCGGCCCCACGTAAGTGTAAAAAAACACTGAAAGTCGGTTACATGCGTCACACACACTGGTTTTGTAAGGTTTTGTAATCAGTGCTTTGCTGCCTCCACATCATGTAACTCCTGCTGCTCCAACTGCTGTCTTTTTCAAGAGGAAATGGACTGTAATTGGATTTAGGTCATGTGATGTGTCAGCTCATACTGACTGTAGAACTGTATTTCACAAACTTTATAACATATTCTCACTTTTAAAACAAGCAAATTGTTACATTTTGATCAACTTTGTTTTGTTTTTTTCCTCTCATACCTTGCTTCTTTTGTTCATTCTTTTTACCCAAACAAATATATTATCAGTAAAGTTTTTAAAATAATCTTAGTTTTAGTGACTATTTTTTTTTCTATAGAATTCTTGGTTAAACTATTTTTCTTACTGGTTTTGGCAAATTTTTCTTCTTATTAAAAGAAAAGCTGCCAGTGAGGTAATAACTTTGGACTTATTTCTAAGGGGCCTGTTTTTACAATGTGTATAAATAAAGTTTCAGCTGCTTTGAAGGTTTTGTGTGGATCTTCAACTGAACCACCATTTGCATCTTCCAGGCCTGTTGCCCTGCTATCAGAGACGTCTGAACTCCCTGACGCAAAGTTTAACGTTATCTGCTTTGCTTTGTGTTGCTCCCAGGCAGACCTTCAACTAATCAAAGCAACTAATCTAAAAAGATTCTCAAGTTTTCTTTTTTCCCCTTACAGTTGTTGGACTAAACCACAAACGTGTTCATTTAAAAGACAGTTTTAAAAGACAGTTCATTTTAAAAGACAGAAGGCTTTTTGTCCGAAGCGAAGGATCGTTTTCTTTAGGCATTTGTATATAGAATGTATTGACATACATAGCCTACACATAAAATATTTACATCTCACCGTAAAGATTATTGCCGTACAGAACCAGAACCAATTTTATATATATTTATTATAGTTTTATTGCATCACACCAGGCTTAGTTTGAGGCAAATGAAAACTTTTTCTTCATTGTTACTCGCTTACTAGCAAATAAAAAGCTTTAATTCAGAATTTTTTTGTTTTGTAATATACAAATCATAAATTGAACTGAAGCAAAAATATTTCCAGTTTGAATCAATTCATTCCTAAGAAATACACTTTGAGATTATGGGATTAATGCTACTTGATTGACTTTTCATTGCTCCAACCAGATAGTGTTAAGAAATGTCATGTTGTGAATAGATTGCAGTTTAAACAAAGATTTTGTCAGTTTCAAATTAATTTTTACATGTATATATCAAATGTTTTAAAACATCAACTTTATGGTGTTTTTTTGTTGTTGTTTTTTTTCTAGAGAACAAACAAAATTATTTGATGGGTTCTATAGATATAGATAGAATAGAACTTTAATTGATCCCACGATGAGGAAATTGATTTGTTTACTCAAAACAGAACAGGTGATTAAAAAAACAACAGACAATAAATGGCACTAAAATACAATAATAACAATCAAATGTCTATGAGGTGTTGTAGAGTCTAATAGGAGAAAGCATTCTTTACTGCGTTCAGTAGAAATCAACGCAGCTGTTTTTCCCTGACGGCTCGTCTTTTTCTCTGTAGGTTCAGAGGGGCTGTGCGTTGGTACACGGTGGACCTGGACTTACCACCGAGCAAGAGATGGGCCCCTCTGATCGCAGAGAGAAAAAATGACGTAAGAGCCTTTTGGAAACCTTCAGAAAACCCGGCGCTCAGAGCCGTGCATAAACGTGATCTCCTCTTTCAGCTGGTCAACATGATTCAAGCTATCAAGGACATGGCTAATGCTTTTGTGCCCAGTGGACGGCTGATAGAACTGGTTGACATTGCGCTGGTGAGTGTCATTTTCCTCTGAAGTGTGTTTGCACAGTAAGTAAGTAATTGGGATTTTTCTTTGAATAATTATTGTTTTGTGTTGTGCCCTGCAGCCTTTAATGGTGGACACGTTACCAAGCCCGTTTAATGAGGAAATCAAAGGAATTGCAGATGCTTCAGGGGTTCCTCTTGGTAAAAAAAAAAAAAAAAACCTCCCCAGGAAGTTCGCAAAAGTGCCTCTGACTCAAAATGTTTTTTTCATGTGTCATTTTTCATATTTTAGGTGAGGTTGTCTTGTTCAATATTTTCTATGAGGTGTTCACAGTCTGCACATCAGTTGTTGCAGAGGACAGCAAAGGTGAGGCAACACGCCACCCAAAACCTTTTTTTTTTACTTAAAGAAGGGAAAGAAAATATTCTCATTCCAAGTTTTCTCACTTTCCACATTCACAGGCAACCTCCTCCATGGTCGAAACTTAGATTTTGGATTATTTCTGGGGTAAGAGCATGAAAGTTTCTGTCTGTTTTCATGTTGTGGCCACGTTTTGGGCTCAGCTCAGTGTGAGAACGTATCTGTGTGCAGCTGGGATGTGAAGAACAAGTCGTGGACCATCAGTGAGAAGCTGAAGCCTCTGGTGGTGAACCTCGACTTCAAGAAAAACAACCAGACGGTCTTCAAGTCGACCAACTTTGCTGGATATGTGGGCATGCTCACCGGCATCAAGCCTGTGAGTCCTTTTAGGCCTTTGAGTTGAAGATTCAATCGGCATCAAAGCTTACTTCTCCAGTCATGTTTTTATTTTTACACTTTGGACGAAAAAACTAAGACGACTGCACTTCCCTTCATTTCTGTCTTTTAGCATATGTTCACCCTGACGATGAACGAGCGTTTCAGCCTTGATGGAGGGTACATTGGTGAGCTCTCCATACTTTTTCAGCTTTCTTCTACTGTGCCATTGAAGTATTTTAAGGATCCAAACTCACTTGCAGGGATCCTGGAGTGGATCTTGGGACAAAGAGACGGGATGTGGATGAGCTTTCTGACTCGAACTGTTCTAGAAAAAGCAAACAGGTATTCCCAAATGAAAAAGCTCCATTTAAAATGTGGTAACTCTCCCCTATTTTTGAAAAAAAAAAAAAAAAAAAAAAGGCTAAAAATACATTCACATCCTTAGAAGAAGGGGGGTCCATATTTGGTGAGGTGAAAGTGTTTGAGGGCCAACCATTCACCTGACATTCTTTGAACTATTTTAATATAATTAAAGACAAATAAACTATTTGATGAACCCTTTATTGCAATGGTATACTTCTTATTTCTTCAGATAGAAAACAAAAACATCTAAATACATTTTTACTAAAACGTGTCAATTTGTCCATTTTTCACAGCGTTTAGTCCCAGTCAGCTTGCCTGCCTCTTGATATTGACCTCCTTGAAAACAGCCACAGTCTCTTGAAACTTTAGGCAGACATATTTGTTTCATATTTCACTGAAAAAGATTTGACAATTTCCACTTATTGGAGACGCATAAAAAAAAATAAGGTGGTTTAATGGGCTACTCTATTTACTTCAATCATAACTCTCCTAAGTATAAGTTATGTAAATTTAAGACAGGCGGAAATTGAATATTTTTTAAAGACGGCTTAAATGCCCAACTCTTGTTGGACAACATGATAGCACAATCCTTTACATGGAAGTTATTGCAGAGGAGTTTGCTCCCATTAATGGGACCAATTGCTGAAAGTCTAAAAGTTGCTGAAGGAGAACAATGTCCTCAGAGTTGAACAGTTTTTCTTTTTGAATGGCTGAAAGTTTTTGCTAAGACAGAAATAGTATGAAAGAACAAGAAAAAGGAGTCGTAAGAATTAAACAAATATACCATATCTGAAATGAGTAGTTTATTCATTTATTTGCAGAGTTTTGAGGTACAGAAGCAGTTTTATTCTTCATATTTATGCATGAAAACATTTATTTTCTGCTTTCAGCTATGAGGAAGCTAAAAAACTTCTGGCTGAGACCAAACTGCTCGCTCCAGCTTACTTCATCCTCGGGGGAAACCAAACGGGGCAGGGGTGCATCATCACCCGCTCCAGGACACTAAGTATTGATGTGTTGGAGTGAGTAGTGACGTATCCACTCATGCCGTTTTATCTTCAGTTTATGAAGCTTCACATTTAGGAATAAAATTAAAAAATCAATTTTTCAATTGTAGTTGTAACCCTTGTGCTACCCTAGGCACTTTAACATTGGGAGTTGGGTCATCTAGACCCCACTAGACAGTGCTCTGAACCTTTTTTCTTCAATGATTTGTGATCTTCCCTGGTGTCCATGGATTACATGAAATCCTCTCCGCCTTTATCCACCTTTGCCATGGTAGGGAGAACACGTCAATGTAAGGGTGGGGTCATAGGATAGCACAAGGGTTATGAAATTAGCAGACAGGAAGTAAATCATGTGTTCCTTATGGTGAAGTCATGTTTCATCACCTGACCGTTTAATGCGTCAGCAGGATGATGTTTTCATTTTTTGTTCTATTTCAGGATCGACCCAAAGCTGGACCGCTGGTACGTCCTCGAGACGAACTACGACCACTGGAAGGAGCCGTTTTTCCTGGACGACCGTAGGACTCCCGCCATGAGATGCATGAACCAAACCACACAGACGGTGAGTCCAGGCCTGAGCCCTGCCAGATTCCTTTCCTTCACTGAAACCAATTCTGGGTTCCTATTTTACAGAACATCTCTGTGAGCACGCTGTATGACATGCTCTCAACCAAACCAATGTTAAACAAGGCAAGTCTCTCCTTCAGAATCCAGACGTTTTACTAGAAAATAGTTTATTTTTTTTAGTAACATTTCCCTCCTCTGTCCTCTCAGCTGACCACTTACACAACTCTGATGCAAGTGTCTGAAGGGAAGCTGGAGTCATACATCCGGGACTGTCCGAACCCCTGCATGCCCTGGTGATCTAAGGAACCCACAATCCTTTGGATCCGTTTGAGAGGCCTGACTGATTATGGCACAAAAAAAAAAATTTAACTGCACAACTAGTGATGTGAAACTGTCAATTAGTTTTCTTTTTTTTTTTTAATAGTAGGTTTAATCTTTAAGGATCCTTAATCGCTTGCGCCAAAGAAACAAAGCCGTCTGTAAAATAATTTTGTTGTTTTTACTGTCATTTGTTGTATTGTTTGCTATGGAGGCCACTGGCTGAGTGACCCTCAGAGATATCTGATGTGAGGTTGATCCTGTTCAGGGTCACAGATGATTCCACAAATACAGAGATATAAAACTCAGAACAGTTCAAGATCAGGTTTTTCTTTTCTACTACATGTGTCGTTTATTTCACTAATATTGAAAAATGTTGTTTCCTTAGTTTTTGATTCAATAAAAGTTCAGAGATTTGACTCCAAATGCAGCTTGTTAAGGAACTCATCCTGACAGATTTTCTAACGTTCTGTGCTCTTTAGCTCATAATGAAGCTTCAGTTCTGCTAAACAACATTTTATTGGTTGAATGCTGTAAAGCACTTTGTTTTCCTGTTTTTGTTTAATATTATTGCACTCATCTTCCTGCCGTTTTTTGGCATTTAATTCCTACAATTTTTCACCCATTTTAACCGTTCCACTATTGAAAATGTTCAGCACTTTCCGCTTATTCCAGCTATGGCTTTTAGTCCTTCAAATCCTTGAACTTTGAGATATTCCAGGATTTTCCAAGATTTTTGCTCCATCTGGCACACCTTCAAAACATTTGCTTCTTTCAACCATTATAACTTCAACATACTTTTAGCCAGAGACACTGTTCAAACATTGAAATGCTCACAAGGCTTTAGACTACAAATTAGGTTTAGAAATCATTATGGGATGGCGTCACGACCTACGATTTGATGGCCATTTTGTGCCAAAATCTCAGGCGGTTTTTGCGTTTCACTGCATCCATGGCTGGAACTGAACATATTGAAATACACTGGATCTGGACATATAAGGAATGTGGGCGTGGTTAGCAAACAACCTCCTTTACTAAGGACATCCAAAAGTTCACTTTTTCCGATTCGTCTGAAACTGACGTCGATTTGTTCGTCATCCCCAGGCGACCCAAACATAAAATGGTTGCTATGGGGATAAAATCGGTAAAAAAGCCGCCATTTAGAAAAAATAGGGGATTTTCTATCAACTTATAACATGTAGCTTTTACTGATATGATACTCTCAAGCAATGTGTGTTTTGAGTCCAGTTGATGATGCTGATTTTTATGCTAGCACTTTTAGTAACATCTTCAAATTTTCAACAGTTCAGCCATTTCTTCAACAATTTCAGCTTTCATGCTTACCTCCTACAACTTTTAACCTATTTTAGCCATTCTACTATTACAATGTTCAACCTTTTCAGCTTATTCCTGCTATGACTTTTGGTCCTTTCACTTTTCAAGATATTCCACGATTTTCCAGGACAGTTCAGCCATTTCTTCAGCAAATTCAAATTTAATTCAGCAGTACAGCATTAAAACCTGCATTTTCTTCTGGAAATGCAGCTGCATCTAGTTATTATATTACTATAATAATAATCTACACAGCATCGTCATGACACGCTACAAAACTCCATGAGAATCCTTATTAAAAGTTCAAATATTTTATTGATTGAAATCATGTCGACTACAGTGAAGATGAAGGGGAGCTAACCTAAAGTTAGCGGGACATATACATCTACCTGGATATGTTTCAAAGCTTAAAAGGAAAGACCTAGAAACGAGGGACACCAGCTGAACCTTGGTTGTAGTGTCATCCATGTGAAGAACAATAAGGCAAACGAGTAAACAAAAATAATCATGTCAAACCGATCCCAGAGGCAAGACGTCTAAGGCAAATCTGAACAGGCATTGCAAGAAACACGAACGTAACGCCATCAACCAGATCATATATGTTTACCATTCAGGAGTTAGAGGAACATAAAGCACTAAATATGTTTTAAAATTGTGCAACTGTGACAGCTATGTTGAGACTACAAGTGTGTAACTTTGCTTCTTTAAACTAACAAATAAGAAAAGGAAACAACCAGCTCAGCTTGTGGTACTAAATACAGCAGTCAGACATTTTTCATTCTGCATTCTGGAAATCCATGCTCTCTGGAAAAAAAAGAAGAAAAAAAAAAAATCACTCATTTCTCTTTTACAAAAGACATTAATGCAAATCCAAAAGAAAGCTCAGAGACGCATGGAGCAAACCTGGTTGTTTTAGTGTCTGTGCGTTTCCCACCAGCTCAGTCAGCAGTTCAGTGTTGTCACTGAGGATCTCCATGGAGAGGTTGTTATTCTGCTGCTCCTCCACTATTCTCTTCTGAAGCTCCTCCTGACAAAACACACGGACCCTTTCACACGCTTAACCCAAAACATTACAACTACGTTTTAGGACCACCGTCACAGAAAAAACCAACGCATTACTATAAATGAATGCAATAACGAGGAAAAAAACTCCGTTTTATGAAAAGAAATGTATACAATTATGAGAAAAAAGTCAAATGTTTTATAGGAATAAGGTCGTACAAATAATGGAAAAAAGGTCATTTTTACAAGAGATTTTTTTTTTTTTTTTACATTTTTGGGAAACATTTTACGAGACTAGTTATAAATTTATACTTCCAAAAAAAAGTGTAATTTGACCAGGAAAGGCGTGCATTTTTGAAACTAAAATGTAACACTTCCCTTTTCAAATGTTTTAACAAAGACAACTGATTATTATCTGTTTCATTTGTGTTGTAGACAATTCAGAGAAAAAAATCTCTGAACTTCATTGACCTTTTTAAAAATGTACACATTTTCAAGAAAATAACACATTAAAAACAAAAAACCTTTTTCCTTGTAAAAGTACAATTTTTTTATATACTAAATTGATGCATTTAATCTTGTAAAATCTTTAATTTTTTTCCAATAATTGTACATTTTTATTCTTGCTCTCATAATTATATTTTTTTCGGTTCGTTTCTGATGGCCCTAATACTCCGTCATCTAACACAGTGGGGAGCGTTTCCTGCGCACCTCGGTCATGACCGTCAGCTGCAGCGGCAGATCATCCAGCTTGACAAAGTCCTCCTCATCAGACTTGTGGCTCGTGTTGCCAGATCCTGCTTCCTGTATCAGTGAAACGAGAACACACGAATGCAGGACCTGAGTCACCCGTCACGGATGTGATGAGCACACAAAACAAGCGCGGTGGTGCTTACATCTACACTGATAAGGACGGGGGAGTCTGTGTCAGGGCTACTGGTGCTTGTTGACTCCCGGGGGACATTCTGAGGTGGGGAGGGAGCAGAGTCTCTCTCTGTTGCAGTAGCTTTCTCCTCCTCAGCAGGAATCTGGCTTTCCTCGCCAATATTTTCCTCCAATGCGGAGCTCGCAGCTCCCGCCAATCCGTTGGCCTCTAAAAGAAATGGCATCATTCATCAAAAGCTGAAAAGAAAACGTTGAAATGATGGATTTGTTAGAATAAACCTTACCGCTATCAGTCTCCAAACTTTCCTCCTTTGGATTTTCTAGCTGGATTTCACCGCTGCCGGCCCCCTGCAGCATGACATCATTATTTGGTTCAGACAACACAGAAACAAATAAATTATGCACCACCCTGACACAACTGTCCGCAGCACCAACCGACCTGCTCCACCTGCCCGTCAGCTGAAACCTGCAAGGACGTTTGGACGTCTACAGGTCCAGCTTCAAACTCTTCCGTCTCCTCTTCTTCGTTCTCATCTTCTCCACTGCCATAGTTGGTCAGAGCTTGAATCTCTGCTTTGGAAAGACCTGGCAGGAAACAAAAGGTGGTGCAACTTTTCAGAATAAGACGCATCTAAAAATTCTAATAAAATTGAATTGGGGTGATGGGGGCGTGGACGTCACTGCTGAGGCATTTTCAGGAAATAAATCTTAACCCAAGTCTTTTATTAAAAGGATCAGCTGTGTTATATTGACTTTATTTATTTAGATTCCTTTCTTCTTAAAACTTTTTCTGACTTACTGAATGACAAGAGTACTTCCAGTCCTTGCTCTTCATCCTCATTCTCTGAAGCATCATTGCTCCTGTTGCTCTTCGTCTGCAGGTACGGCTCCTGCGCTCCACAGGTTCTTTCCATTAACGTCTCATCTTGATCCTTAAAAAAGTTCAATGATGGGTTTCGTATATAAATATATGTCACAGTATAGATCATCAATATTTTTATTTCAACTTACCTTGTCTTCATCAGTTTTTGCAGAACAAAGGGATTTCTCAGTGCTGCCGACTGCATTTTCCTACATGGACAAAGAAATTAAAGCAGAAGTCAAAGTTCGGATCTTTAAACACGTTTGCATCTGAGTTCAGAAAGAGGAAAATGGCTGACCTCAGGAGTCCGTTTGGGTTTACTGGGACCTTCAACCCTTCTCTTCTGTTTTGTGGTCTTCTTGGAGCTATTGCTGTTATCCAAATCCTGCATTAGCTTGAAAAAGGCCAGTTCGTTAAAGAGGATCTCGGAAATCTCCACCAGGAGGTCCTCCCCGCAGTCCTTTAGTGTGCATCCCACAAATTTGCTAAGAGAGTCCTGCATGCAAACAAGGGATTAAAAAGAGTCGTTTGTTTCATTTAGGAGGACGACATTCGCCTCACCTGTAGTATTCCTCCCAGCTGTCTGTGGAAAAAGTGGACAAACTCCTTGCTTTCATCATTTTGCTGCGTGAGTTTAAGAACCATGCGCCGCACAGAGGTCAGGAGCTGAAGGGAACACACCTCGTCCATGTTCTCCTGATTAAAAGACAAGATTTGGACATTTTAAGTGTCCCGGTCCATACTAAACAGGGTTTTCAGTTGTCATGGGTTTCCACCGCGCCAGAACATTTCTTCTACCTTCAGAAAGGGAATGACTTCAGTCATGATGGCTTTGATCTGTCGATCCAGCTGCTGGGTGTCGATCTGCGGGCAGTGCACGCTGCCGGCTGCAGCTCCTGCACACACACACAAAACGGCCAACGTCACGAATGCAGCCAGGGATGTCCAACACACAAATGGAAGACCTCAGCCGAGCTGCTGCAGGCCTTTGCATATGCTGAACACAAGGGGGCGTCGTGCGGCTGGATACCTTCCGTGGACTCGGCGGCGGTGGAAGGAGGATGCTTGGCATCAGAGGTGCCAGCGCTGCAGGGGTTAAATTCGGCTTTGAGCTTCATGCGCTCATACTCTCTGATCCTTGCCAGAGCTTTGTCTAAATGAATCACGGTGTTTCCTGTTTGAGCCACATCAGGGAGAGCGAAAGGAGACACAAGGAATCATGAGGTCACAAAAAAATAAGGTGTTAGATTTAAATGCACCTGCATCCAGAGCAACGTCCGCTTACACATCAAAGAGTTAATGTGGTCAAACGTTCTTGCAAATACAAAACTTCTGCTTATCAAAGCCCAGAAACACAGACGTGGAGTAACAGACAGCCCTGTCAGCAGTGAAGTCACACACAAAATGATGAAGAGCAAAAAAAAAATAAAAAATACCCAAGTCATCATTTGCAAAAGCTTCCAAGTTGGAGGAGGTGGACATGTTGCTGTCGTCCACAGAGTCTGCGTCCTCCTTCCTCTTCTTTGTGTCCCGTGCGTGTCTTAAGTTCTTCTCCACCACTTCCTGTGAAGCAAAAAAGATGTTTTTAGACAAATGCATGTCTTAGTGGAGCTCTGATGGGGTACATTTAAAATGAAAAAAACCAGTTAAATAAACCCAGATTTACTTGCTAAAGCTTAGTAGTAAAGTGTCTGTCCTTGGACTTGGAGGTTATTGGTTCAAATCTCGGACCAGTTTAATGTCAGAATATTCTCACGGACCGGTCTGTGCCAAGCTTAAGTGGAGGTTTGTTTGTTTTTTTTAGTTTCCAGCTTCCCTTAACTTTAGAGGGGAATGTTTATCTTCATTCTCTGCAGCTGATTAAACTTTATCTGGACTCTAGATTATGAGTAGGAGCCATTAAAATGTGATATAGATTTTCCCTTAACGGTTAACCCATAACTATTAAACTAAAACAGGCACCAACTTCAGCCTCGTCCAACTTTTATGGCGTGACGATAAATCCAAAAAAAGAAAAGAAAAAAACAGTCACAGAAACTGGTATTTTGTACATATATAAAAAAATAAAAAAACGGAATTCATCATTTGAACAACTTTATTAGCAGCATTCTCGTAACATTAGACAGCTGGTTGCTAAATATTATGCATTATTATTATTATGCTGTCTGGGAACAACTGTCACATAAATCCAGATTTTGAGAAAAGACTCTGTCTTTTATTTTGAAGTTGAAGGTTCTTCTTTTTCCTTCAGGGAAAACAAACTTTCCGAATATGTTTGTTGACTTTGCTAACTTGGGGGTTTTCATTTAGCACAGCTGCTTTGAGAACATTGTGGAGGCTTTTACAGCACACGATGGAGCGACTCGACTCGTGTCAAGATTGAGTCAGATGTGGTGGAGAATCCAGTGGTTTTCCAAAATAAAACTTCTTTCAGAATCCGATTACAAAATAAAAGGTTTTTTCTCTTTGCGGCCCGGTGACAGCCGTCCCACTGACCGGTACCGGGGCCCATGGTTCTACAGGAAGAGTCAAATGTGAAGAACAAATTTCACAGCCAGTATCTGCTACAATCCAGCTGACAATATCAAAGGGCTAAAAAAATGAAAAGGAATTGTGAAGCAAATGTGTCATTTTATCAATCATTCTCCAACAAAGGCACACAAGGCCAGGACTTTTAATTAGCACGACTCTGGGGACGCTGGAACAAAAGGACACGTTTAATCGGGTCAAATAGACTTTAGGGGAGACGAGGGCAGCTTTTTTATTTCTCTTTACAAACAGAAAGGCTTCTGAACGCTTTGCTGTCAGGTTTAATATAAATAAGGACAAGCAATAGAGGAAGGGGAGATTTAAATCAGAAAATCAAAGACACATGAAAGAATGAACAGACGAGATGATGAGAAATTAAAGTTGACAAGTCTGGTTAAAAATAAAAAAAAAGGGGGGGGGGGGCATCAGTCTTTGTGAAAGTAATGAGAAAGACAAAGCAGAATTTAAAGGACTGTGGGAAGAACTAAAACAAGATGGGAAGGAAAAAGCGACGACACAAAGCTGTCTTACGTCATCACTGGTGGACAGACTCTGACTGGGCGTGAGCTCGGACTGAGAGCAGGCGGGCCACGCCGCAGGACCCATGCGGGGAGGCTGGTCTTCAGCGGCGCTCCTTACTTCCAGGTGCTTGGTCACTATGTCCTGAGAGAAACCCAGAATCAAATCCATTTCCTTTAAGCTTACTTTCCTCTCATCCGGTTTAAAATATGGGACTGAGTTAGGACACCATACAAAACCATTTAAGTCACACTCTGGTCTCTTTTTGAGGCATTCCCACAGGTCTTTTAACTATGCAGATTATTTAAGTCACAACTACAAGCTTCTTCTAACAGCATTTCTTTGTCTGTTCATAACGATTTGAATAAAAGCAAGAAAAAAACTCAGAAATATCTTCATTTCTGTCGTCCGTCATAAGAAAAATGCCACAAGAACATGCTTTAAAAAACACAATTTTCATTGGCGTGGGTCTTTGTAATTGGAGTCCCTATCAAGTGTCTTTAAACTGACTCATACAGCAGTTGAGTTGAATGCGTAAACACAGAGCAAACAGACGGCATTTACCTGGAGAGAGTAGAGCGCCCTCTGACGGAGATAGTCTGTGTTGAGGAGCTGCAGCTCATGGAAGAGCTCAATCAGAAAATGGGGCCGAGACTCGTTCTGGGAAATCAGCGTGGCCACCTCGGAGTAGATGGTCTCCCGAAGAGCTTCAAACAGCGAGAAGTCACTGCTTGCATCTGAAACGTTGAGAACCAGGTTTGTCTTTTTGAGTTGAAATTTAAAAAAAAAAAGAAAAAATTCAAATGCGAAAAAGCCAAACATTCCCTCTCAGGTTTGAAAGTCTGGGTTTCGGCTGAGCTGAATGACGATCATGCATGATGAGTTAGATGAAAGAAAAGTCAAATGATGCTGCACGGTGACTTTACCTGGTGCTTCTGTGCATGCAATTCTGTTAGAGAGGAAGGGGGTTCTCCAAGTGTAAGCTGTGAGTAAGATAAATTAAAAGCAAATTAACTCAAAAATCGGACAAAACGTAACGTGGAAAGAAATATTAACTGATAGAAAAACGAGACAGAAAATAATGAAAGCATGAAAATATGCAACATGGATGATGTGAAATGATGACATGTATGTGCCCATTTCCCCTGCAGGAAGATGGAATTATACCGGAGGAGATGTCATTTCGTTTGCTGCTGAGCTTCGTCTTGCTGTCCAGCTTTTCTTGCGTCAGTTTGTCCAGAAGCATCTGATTCTGGTCCTTGTGATGAGACGACGCTGCCCTCTGCTGGCCAAAGTCAGTAGTGCTGCTTGCACTGTCACTGTCATGACCTGCAGAGGAATTTGGGGAAAATGTACTTTTTGTACATTTGAATCTCACCAAGTGTTGACACGCTTGATAAGACAAAGCTACAAGGATTCACCGACTCCACTTTTTTCACCCTCACCGTTTTTGTTGTGAACTTTGCTCCTGCGGCGTCTGTTCTTGGGAGTCCTACTTCGAGAAGCCAAATTGGCTTGTGCAGAAGCTTTGCGGCCAGCCTTGAAAGTCTTTGTTATTGTGTTGGGATCATCAACGTCTGGTACGCTGCTGAAGCTCTCCTTGTCAAACTCTTGCGTTCTGGAGTGGCATTTGGCAAAAGAAGGAGAGGAAGGAGGAGTCTCCTGCAGCTCAGTTTTAGCAGCGACAGCCGTTTTAGATGACTTGAGCTGCCGGATGTTGTTCGTGTACGAGGTGTTGACTCGATCTGCTGGTCTAAGAGTTCAGATCAGAACAGTTAGAGGCTGTAAATGCCAGCGGTCATCAGATAGCATACAGGTGCTCTGGGGAAAACTGACCTGCTTTTTTTGGCGGTGTTGAGGGGGGAGCGCTGCAGTGGAGGAGGGAAGCTCATGTACTCGGTTTTAAAGGAGGTGTTGGGGTCCGGGCGCTGCTTCTGATGTTCAGGGGTGGTCGGACCAAAAGGTTCTTGGAGGAAGCCGCCCAAGGTAGAGGGGAATGGAGGGAATAAGGTAAAACCTTAAGAGACAAAGACAAGGAACCTCCAATGACTTGTCTTTTCATCGAAGCACACGAAAACAAAGGATTGTCAGAAATTCTTAGAAAGATGCTCATACCGGAAGGGAATGGGGACATTGGAGAGGCTGGCATGTTGTTGGCTGAAGGATGCAGTGTGGAGGAGAAGGGCAGGGAAACGCCAGGAGAGGCTGAGGGACCACAGCTGGACTCTTGAGCTGATCCCCGTTTCTGCGTCTGCCACGCCGCTGCTGAGGAGGAAGGCGGCAGCTGCTGCCCGAGAAGATCGTTCAGCACCTGCTTTAGTCTGACGGAAAAAAGTTCAGACGTTTAAACCCCCCACCCATACGAGTGTCCGTGAGGATACTTCTGTGTGCTTTGGATTTCACCTTTGGATGTTGTTTTGCTGCCAGGCCAGCTGGGTGTAGCACTGATTCAGCTGATGCATGACCAGCTGGACTTGTGGAGAAGAGCGGTTGTTGGGCAGCACGCTGTACTGACCTGTCAGCAGACTCTGCAGCATAAACGACAGCGTCTGCACAGACCAACAAATCATTTCAATTTACAAAACTGATCAAAGTAACGATGTCTATGAGCAACACAGCAACAAAGATGCATCCATTCTATCCCGTCTGCTTCTGAAATAAGACAAAAAGACGTCACAATCTTTAAAACAACAACAGAAGCGGTTTTCATTTTTGTTGGTTTCACACAAATGTCTCCTGTAAGAACTCAAAAACACATGTGGTCAATAAACTTTACAGCTCGTGATACGACCGCCAACGACACACCGCCCCCTCGGCAGCAGCACTCCACCTTAACACCAGCTATAAAGATTCTGGTATGCACAGCACAGCTCTGAGCATTCAAGACGAGGCTCATTAAAAAGGGAAGCAGCTGCATTTTTCATTACTACTACAAAAGGAAAGCTGGAAAAGATTTAAAGATTTGATACTGAATCTAATCCCAGATTCATTTCTGCTGACCGCCACAGTTCATGTGGTTTATTAACATTATGCATTAAACCGTAGTATAACAACAGTTAACTCCACTGGCTCTGTAAAACTATATTTTAGAAAATGATTGGCTTTTTCTACACATCTAAAAAAAAAACATGAAAGTGTGTGAATGTTATTTTGCAGTCCTTCCTTTTGTTTGTTTGTTTGTGTGTGGAGTTATATTTTTAGGCCAAAATTGAGTTTTTGGTGTTTTTTAAAATGTTCTTGTGGCATTTTTCTCATGATGGAGGACATAGATAAAGAAAATTAAGCTTAAAAGTGTTTTTATTCCAATAGTTATGTCATTTGAAAAGAAGAAAATACATGTGTGGGCTTCCTTCTCTGTTCCATTCTGATGCATCCACTTCAAACAGAGAGCTCTCACTAACAGCGAGGGGAAAGGGGGATGGAGCTGCTCCATGCCAACAGTCCCGCCCACAACTGGTGAATTTCTAATGAACTCCTGCTGCTCTGCAGAAACTCTGTCCTAGAAAACCACAATCATAATGAAAAGAGCAAAGGGAACGCTTTTACAACAGATCAAAAGATGATCGGAGTGAGACTTTCTAACATAAGGATATTTCAGAAACGTTTGAGTTTCATTTTCAACAGCCTAGGAAACATCTTCCAGGAGTGTCGGAGCATTCACCTGCTGGTCCTGCAGAAGCGTCTGACACATGCCGGAGCTGAAGTCCAGCTGTCTCTGTAAGTGGTTGACCTGTTCCTGCCACTGACTCGTTCCCTCTGCAACGGAGAGCTCAGAGGCCCAGCACAGGTTCTCCTGTCGGCGGACGCCTCCACGCTGACTTGAGGACTGGTTGAAGCTTCGGGTCTGAGGCTTCGTCTTTGTTTTGTTATGAAGCTGCACGTCGCTCTCGCCAGAAAAGGCAGCTGGAGGCTTTAGATTGCTGAATACACACACAAAAACAAGCAGAAAGATTTGAGAAATTGCTGAGATCTGAAAATGGTGGCGGCGTGCCTAGAATCGCCCGCTTGCTCTGACCTTCCCTGGTTTTTCTTGTTGCTGTAGGAGCCCTGGTTCCTGTTCGGCGAGTACAAGGGAAGGTCATCAGAGCTGCTATCTGTGCATTCTTCTACTTCCTCCTCCTCCTCGTCCTCCTCTGCTCCCAACTCTGAGTGATACTCGTCTGTTTCCCCAGCGTCAGGGCCATCATCATCATCCTCTTCATTATCATCAAGGTGGCAGGGACTGGAACCCCAAGTGGCCATAGTTCTGAAGACAAATTCAGACGTAGCTTCTTGTCATTTCCCCCTCCAGTAAAGTTTTCTCTCATCCCTAAGTAAAAATCTAGACACTCTGGTTTCCCGCTTCTGTCACAGCCAGGAGAATTTGAAACAGGCTTTGATCAGACGGTCTTCTTAATCACCTTTCATCCCTGCTGACAGACAGTGAGGGTGTAGCGTTTTCTTCATGGTCTTCAACGGGGAACGACGAGTCCACGAATCCGTTTCGCCTCTGATGTTCTGCCATTAATGACTCCAGGTGCTTTCTGCGCTGCCGCAGGTCCTCGCGCATGATCTGCCGCCGCCGCATTTCAGACCAAAGCTGCTGAGGGCGCAAGAACAGGCGGCGCTGATAAACAGATGAGCGTGCGTCGCTCAAACTGATTTCAAAGACGGCGCCCCTCACCCCATCGTCCGTGGCTGAGGCAGCAGGCGCCTCTGGAGCAGCCGGTTTGAGAACCGCCAAGTTGGTTTTCTGTCCAGAAGAAGTCACTTTGACGGCGGCGGGAGTGGAGACCATCACTGGAGCTTTCCTCAGCAAACCCTGCTGGCTGGCTGTGCTGGACACAGAGGACTGCAGCAGCAACAGAGTGTAAAGTGAGAAACTTTACATCAAATCTACTCTCCACCATCAGTATTTTCTCAGTCAGAAATTCTTTTTGCACATCAAATTTGCATCTGTTTCAAAGAGCTGTCCAAAGTGTGTTCTTAAAACGGATGCTCCTGCCGTGTGTGGAAGGAGCTCTTGTTAACAGTTTTTAGCCTCGTCGCTACATGGAAGCATCGATTTCTCATTTATCAATTCATGACAGCTACAGGATCACATTGAGAGATCAGGTTGGTTTATTTTGAAGAGCTCGACTAAAGCATCGGTGATCCTGGCTCCACGTCTGGGTTCATGAGATCATTCTGAGATTCTTCCAGCTTCCCCCCTGCTGCAGGACCTGCATCTGAATGACGGACTCGCGGGACACATAGGGTTCTAAAATTCTATAGAAGGGCCGGACCAGCAGCAGATGCGTGGAGTGAGAAAGAAATAACATGGAATCTGGATGAATACATTTGGATGGAAAACTATATTTTAAAAACAGAACATTTGAGAGTTTTTTGGGTTAAAACTTTTGCTCTCCATTTAGAGCCAATTGCACCAATAGCTTGATGTAGCTTAGTAGGCCTGCACAATATACCGCAAATTTATCGTTATCGCAATATCAAGCAGTGCAATATCCATATTGCAAAAGTCAGCAAAAATCGCAATAAATGGTTACTTTAAATGTGCTAAAACAATCTTATGGCAGCTTGAAGTATTTAACTAATCAAATAAATCCATGTATGCATTTGACCAATTGGATGGACCCTTTCACGTTGTTGACCAATCAGATGCAGCTCTTTTATGTTAGATGTTTGCCTCCTACGTCAACGAGGTCATTTGGAGTATAATTTTTAAATTGTTGCAATGAAACGGTAATTATGTTTTTGGTAGTTTTGCTATTTCTGTATATACCGCAAATTATATCGTTATCGCAACATTGATCACTCGTATCGCATATCGCAAGTTTTGCTCATATCGTGCAGCCCTATACCTTAGTGTAAAACTTGGGGGAAATGGTGCATTCATGTGGTGTTTGAATGATCGGAAGAACGAAAAACAACAAATGTTGGATGCTAGAGCGGGGTCCCCAAAAGCTTTCTCGTGAGGGCCACAATAACTCTTTTTCTTTAAAACTTAAAAACTTTTTTTTTTTTGTGAAGCCCTTTGGTGCCTTAAAGGAGTTGTAAAGGGCTATATGAATAAAGTTTCATTTATTCATGATTCTTTTAATAAAATAAATAACACTATTTATGAAATAAAATAAAAAAGACCAAATAACTGATTTTCAAAGACAAAGAGTCAGGAAAATAATACAAATACATAAAAAAAAATTATAAATAGTGGATCCTCTCCCGTCATAGACCCGATGAGACTATGAGTGCTGCAGCTCCTCACAGGTCTCAGTTTGCACTAAAACTGAGCAGCTGTGTCCGGCACGTCTGTTTCTTATCCAGTAATAATGAAAAAAGCAAATGCATGTCTTCTGCTGCAGCTATGCAGATATCTGTGTCACCTTTTCACCAGTACAGAGTTCTCTCGTTTATTGCAGGAGCTTCTTTCTAAAAATAACGCATGATCGGTGAAATCCACTGAGTCTGATTACAGACGTTTTACGGCAGTAAAACTCCTCACTGCCTAAATCCACTTTTCTCAGACAGACAAACATTTTCACCCTTTTCTCCTTTAAATTCTTGAAGTTTAAACCTTCCTTGAAATGTAGTCCAGGATCTTAAAATAAAAACAAAGATCTAAACGCGATCAAATATTTCTGTAGATCTGAAGAGCTCTGCGTTTCTGTACAGGAGACACGGCACGTAGGTGATTGATTGACAGGGTCTCCAGCCAATCAGGACACAGACCAGGGTACGCTGTTTAAAAAAAAAAAAAAAAAAAAAAGCAGCATATTTGCTCTGAAAGAATGAGCTAAACGGGGAAAGATGAACTGCGACGTAGAAAGGAAAGATTTCAGAGGGTTTCAGGTCGCAGCACAGACTGGAGAAGGGGGGAAGAAAATGTCACATTCTATGCGGGTCTAGATCGTGTGGCCAGATTAAAAAATAATAATAATAATAATTATAATAAAAAATTACCAAAAAAAAAGCACGGGTATCCGATATACTGGGCCGAACCAAACATGAAGGAGGGCCGGACCCGTTCCGGGGGCCGTAGTTTGCCCACCCCTGTTTTAAGGGTTTGTGTGAAAATGTATAGCTTTATATCCTCTGTCCTCCTTAACTAACTTTTTAAAAAATTGTGTAATGGCACCAAAAAAGTCATCCTACAGTTCTTTCCACTGGGAGAACAGACATCATTAACATTTTCCATCAACTTTAATGGAAAAATCATGTAATCGCCGAAATTAAGAACAAATGAAGACTGTACTGTGTTGTAAGTACTGTAAAGAAGGAGAAAAAAAACAGTAAAAAATAATGCAGGGGATGACATAAATACCACATCAATAGCTGCATTTTGTCTTTTTTTTTTTTAAGAAAATTAGATTTTTGGCAGCAAAACAGGCAGTTAGGCATGTGGAGCAAGTTTATTCTGTGAGGCACGCAGCAAGGTCGGTTATACAGATTGTTAGTTCTGTGTTCTTTATGCCAAGTACTGCTGTTTTCAATTGACAGTGTGGAAAAAGATCTCCTCACACACTCTTTTCTCTCTTTCTCTTGTTTTCTTTATTTTTTGGTAAAACAGCAAAGACAAACAGGTGTGAAGGAATGGAGGAAGTACCTGAAGGTCAGGACAAGCCCACTGCAGATCCTGGATCTTGTTCTGGATTTCCATGAGTCTCTGGCGTTCTTCGTGCAGCTGCTTCAGCTCCTCCTTCTGCTGACGCAGCTTCTCTTCGTACAGTTTCTCCCTGTGAGGAAAGCAAAAACAGCTGTGACGAGAAGAAAAACACACAACAATGCCACAAAACCAACACTTTCTTAGCTGCACTGACTGCGCTGATGTTTTTTTTTTTTTTTTTTTTTTTTTTTTTAGAGAAATACCACACCTGGCCTTGCTGGTGAGAGCGTGGTCTCTTGGACTCTGCTTGGATCCAGATCCGAATGTTGCTCGGGTATTATTTGGTTGTTGGTGCAAAGCTTCATCCTCATTAGCAGTGGTTCCATCTGTGTCGTCACTCTGCATTTACAAAGCGATCAGTAGATAAATGAGAGCCAGTTTCTCCACAGGAGTCAAAAGAGAAGTGAATATTTTCTTAACTATAGTCACGTTTGTTTGCTAATTCGGTGTTCTCTGTATTTACTGCAAATTTGACCGGGATACACCTGAAAATATCTGCAGTGAACATTTCACTGAATGCATAATGAGCCTACATATAAAAATACATCCTGCAATTTATCAGACTATCAGTTTCAGCCATTTAACAAGAACTCGGGGCTGTTGCATTTTAAATGTTCTTTTGATAGTTAGAGGTGGTCAGGTTACAGAATGAACAGTGTAGATCACTGCCTTTCCAGATCCATAAGGGACAGAGAAATTCACTAATTTCCCATCATGCACCACCTGACTATCACAAGAAAAACCTCAAAAAGGAGGACATCTTCAACATGACTACAGAACCAGAACGTTTCATCTGTGACCTGAACCATGGCGACCAGCTCCTGCAGCTGCCGGAGTTTCTGTTTGGCTGACTGCCGGTGAGCTTTCTGGGGAAATCCGGCATCGTTCCCGAGGCTGCTCCTCCGACTGGACTCCGACACGCTGTCTGGAACCACCGCCCGCGCTCCTTCATCGTTACAAGCGCACTCCTCTTCTCCATCGTCCCCTCTCACTTCACTATAGGGGATGTCCCTGTTGTATTGGCATTCTAAACAAGAAAAGGGGACATTCAAGTCTGAGGTTCTGCAACTTGGCTTTAGACATGAAATAAGTGGTAAAAAGCATGTTTGGAAAAACTGAGAGGTGAATAGATTTACTGGATCTACCTGTTCTTTCAAACTATGTAATCAAAGTCAACATTCATGAGAATATAAAAAGGAACTCTAATATCTGATAGACACCACACTGAGTCCTGTTAGCGTATTCATGAGCAAACCTATGGCAGCTGGGATGTTCAGGGCGTGGAGATTGGCTGCCGTTCGGTTGTTGATCTCACAGTTAGTGTTGAGTCTGCTGTCCTGGTTGTTGGTTGCAGCCCTGATGCTACATCGATTAGCCAGACTGTTCAGGTCTGTCCAGTTCCTGCTGCGCTGAGAGTTTCTACAAAGAAAGGGCAATGAATGTCGTCAGTGACAAATCAGCACTATTGAGAAAAAAAGAATCTAACCTCATTAAATTAAGGACGAAGAAAAAAAAAAACTACATTTTATTTAGCTGAATAGCTTTAAGAAATCCAATGAAAATCATCTTTTGTGAGTTTCTAAAATGTTTTTCTGATGATAGACGACATATATATATATATATATATAAAAAATTAGTATTCAGTATTCAGGTGAATTTCTGATTATGTCCTGTCGCTCTGCAGAAACTATGTCCTAGAAAACGACAGGTATTCTGGGTTTTTTGCTGAAAACGGCATTATCCTAATTAAAAAAAACACTGGAAACGCTTCAACAATACATCAAAAGATGATCGGAGGAGGACTTTAGTATAACTGATACATTGGTTTTTCAAAGTAATGCAGTCGTTTTATTATAATCCTTCACAATTACCTGATGTTAGTTACAGGTTCCTGATTTTCCTGTTCTGAGTCAAATGTAGCCTCAAAAATCGACCCTTCCTCCGTCTCATCTTCCTCCTCATCAGCATCTTTCACATTTTCATTGACAGCATCCACCATCATGTCGGAGGTCTGCTCGTAGTACTGAACTAATTCCCGCAGCTCATTCAGGCGCTTATGGACCTCCTTTAACTTCCTGCATGAACATGTGGAAGAAGAGGAAATCAGTATTTGGATTCAGTGGTTCAAAAAGTCACATCATGAAAAAGCCAGAATTCCTCTTTTCTTTTGAAAAAGCGCCACACAAAATATGACTAAACAAATAAAAGAGAAGAGTCTCTGTAAAAAAAGAAGATAAACTTGACAACAGAAAGCCCACTGTAGGCTGCCATTAAACACCGCCTAGGTGCTCCACCCTCCCGCTGATATTTGAGCTGTGGTTTGTACCTGAGCTTGTCAGCGGAGTTGGAGCCGTCCTGCTGCTGTGAGAATGACGGCTGGAATGAGGTGGAAGCCAAAGCCCCGTTAGAGTATAAAGCTGATGGACACTCTGAGGACCCTTGAGCTCCTGGACTATGCTGTGCTGACGACCCACGACCTGATGGAAACCACATGGGGTTCATCCCCTTTTGTCAGGACCAAAGTAAATAAATGCATAATGGCTCAAAAAAAGTATAGAAATCCCTCTCACATGAGTTGTTATTTAATGTTTGGTCTCGGAGTGAGTGTAGCTCTTTCAGAATCTTGTCCATGGTTTGCTTCTTGTCTTGAAGCTCCTGGAGTTTGGTCAGTTTGGCGCTAGCAGCTGATGCTCCGGAGTCCAACCCCGCATGAGGGCCAGAGGCGGAGTGGAGGAGGGGCCTGTGCTGAGGGGCACCCACGGCTAGGGGAGACCTGGACCAACAAACCTCTCTGGAGAGCGAAAGACTCTGTGCCTGACGGCGGTTATCCGGCACGGCTTTTGTCTGTACAAATGAGAGCAGCTGTCAAATGAAACGTCCCACCTACTATTCATACCAACAGCACCGACCTGGGTTCTGTTAGACAGTTATGCAAACTATACTAAAGAAAACCGATGTTCTACACGCTAACTTGAAGCAGCAAAACTGCACTGCAAGCAAAGCAAACTCTTCAAAAGTTCAAGACTGTGTGATTCTAACATTTGTTTGTCCAAAAATAGATACTGAACCTGAGAGTCGTGAAGCTGGTTGTGAAAGCGCTGAATCAGCTCGTTTAACTCCTCATTCAGTTCTGATGTGATGCTTAAGCCCGAAATACTGCCGGTGGTTTCCGTGACGACTGAGGGCAACAACAAATAAATCATTTATTAACATGTACAGACATTATTATGTACAAATTTGACAGGATTTTCAGTATTGAAAAGTGTTTTGTCAACTGGATCTGTGCAAACGTTGCAATGCCAACGTTTCTTGGCTTTCAGCTCTTTATGGTCTGTCTGCAGCTGCATATTAAAGTGTGGGACGTTGTTGCAGTCGTTTGTGTGTGTGTGCCTCACTGTTGTCTTCAGTCAAGGCGAGAGCCTGCTCTGCGCTGTGCTGCATAGCCATTAATGCTTCCTGTCGGCCCTGCAGCGCTCTGAGCTGCTCCTGCTGCTCCAGCATCTTCTTCAGCAGCTCGTGCTGCTTCCGCAGGTTCTCCAGTTCCTCCCTTTGGTCAGCACTCGCAGCCTCTGGCCTGCCGTCCTAAAATACACAGCCATGCATCAGTGCGAGGACTGAATCAATCAAGCCCACGCAGGCAAGCATGCACTGCAATTCTAGACTAATAAAGATGGGGGTGAAAAAAGTAAAAACAGCCTTGTTTTTTTCAATGTACTTTCAGATAATTTCTTATGTAGAGATGAGCTGTTCTGTATCTACTAAAATACAATATAAAAAATCCAATAGGGTTCTAAAAACTGCAGAAAAAAATTGGAAAATGTGCAACTACAAATGTACTCACTGCTGCATTGGAAACATCTGAAGACAGAACCTCAATGTTAACAGAAGCACTTTCTGCCAGAGAACCAGAACCAACAGCAGATTCCAAGGTCCCCATGTCACAGTCATCCACCTCCTGTGCCTACAAACAGAATCAAAGTGAGCCACAGAGCATCACGTCATGGACATTTCTTTATGAAAGGATAGGGAGAATAGCAAAGGATTGTTGTTGAAGCGGAGAAACGGTTGTTTGCGAGGACTGCTTTGTGTTCACGACTGAAGGAGGATGGAAGAACACAACCAACCACAAAGTGTGATCCAGCAATGTCAGGACCATCGTGATGAAAATGACAAAAACTTGTAAAGGCCACAAAGTAGAAGCTCATAAGTTTATGCTTTAGGTTGTACATTTTATTCTGCCGACAAACAGCAAAACTTTAGTTTGCAACTTGACAGGGTTAAGACCAATTTTAGTGGAAAATATCAACTTTTCAGTGGAACAATCCAAGATTGTTCATCATTTAAGCAAGTAAACTAAAGCTAAAGAAATAGACTCTAAATACGGCACAGAAAGCAATTATGCTCCGTCCCAATTTATAAGATTTAATACTAAATAAAAATAGATATATGACGGACTACAACCCAGACAGGTTCTGTTATCCACACTTTGTTTTGACAGCAAAAGCTTCTTCTAAAAATCAAGATAAACAAAAAAAAAACTTTCACTTTAGATCCAGAGTTAACTAAACAAGCAAATTAAATGTATAGAAAAAGAGAAACTAACCAGCATTTTCTGTAACAAACGCAGGCAGGACTTCTCCTTCTCCCGGAGGTGTTCAATGAAACTAGAAAGACGCTCCACTTTTGCCGGCACATCATTCTTTTCCACCATCTCGTCCCTCACGGAGCTGAGCTTACTGATGTAGTCCCGAATTTGGACCAGTTTGCTCACCACCTGAGAGGGTAGAAGGAGGGGATAACTCAGCATGGGTTTGAGAGGGAAAAGCAAAAAAACAGGGGTTTAAGGGAAGCTAGGAGAACGTCGGTGGTGAACGCTCAGGAAAGGCGACACGAGGGCAGAAGAAAGGCTGGGTGAAAAGCTCTCTGGGCATTCGGAGAGGAATATTTATAAATTGTCCTAAATACAGCCTAGCTTCAGCTGCACTCAGCCTCTCTCACTTTTATCCTAGTTTTGATTTATTTTCCAGTAGATTCTAATGGGGGTGATGAGAACAGTACAATTGGATGAATGCAATTTTATACAATTATCTATGGAGGGTGTAAGAAAATACGAATAAAAATTCACCACAGGACTTTACTTTGAGGGCCTAATGTGGCTCCTGACATCCTTAATGAATCTCTGCTTGCTATAAACTTAGTAAATTATTTATTAAATTTACATTTGATGAAGATAAAAATAATAAGCTAATTTAATCCAGAACCCACTAAATCCCTTTCAGAATCATGGTTGCTGGAGCCTATCCCAGCTCCTGTTAAGCGAAGGCGGGGTACAACCCTGAACAGGTTGCCAGTCTGTTGTAGAGTCTCGCACACATTCACACACACACACACACCTAGGGGACATTTAGAGACCATTTCACCTATGAAGCATGTTTTTGGACCGTTGGATTAAGCCGGAGAAAACCCACACATGCACGGGAGAACAGGCAAACTCCACACAGAAAAGTCCCAACCGGATTTGAACCAGAGCCTTCTCACTATGAGGTCCAGAGTGTTAACCACTACAACACAGTGCACCTCAAGCTAATTTAAGTGTTCAAAAAGAACAATCACTATAAGATTACCTGATCCAAGTGGTCAAAGTTTCCCACAACCATCTTTATTTCTACATTTACTACCTCTTCATGAGTGCTTCTCTCACAAACATCTTTGTTTTAGGCCTTAAAAACAACAAGTGGTAATTCACCAAAGCCTTTCATGACCATAACAACCACAAACATTACCTGGCTGCTGTCTAATTTCACATCCTCTCCTCCATATTCCCTCTGCGACGGAAGCCTTCTCTCTTTGTCGCCGCTTCCCAGCCTGGGAGCGTCTTTCAACAGAACCACAGGAGTTAACTTCTCCCTGAGTCCTGGACTCTGCTTCTTGACTTCCTTGGAAATAACTGGGGTGGTGGGGGCAGAGGCGGAGGGGTGGAGCAGCTCCTTGCTCTTGTTAGTGTTTACATGAAGGGGGAAGAAGTTGTGGGGTTTCTTGGCCTCTCCTGCAAACTGCCGCTGGTTGTTGGCAGCCGTGACGCGCCCCTGAGAGTCACTGCCGATACTCCTCTGGATCAGAAAACAACACATGAACCGTTAATGCTGCAGAAGGTTTCAAATATTTATCTGAGCAGATAAAAGAAAACATCATTTGGACCACACACTTCAACAGCTACTTTTAACTGTTTGAAGTGTCGACCAAAGTCTTTCACAGTTCTAGTATTTTAAGTAAACAAGTAACAATACGGATTTGTTAATTTGTTTGTTTATAATTGTTTTAAAATCCGAAAATAGATTAACACTCAGGGTTAGTGTGTATTTAGTTTGGGAATCTTACCCCAATCTAAGACCCAGCTGTAATTAAAAAAAAAAGACCCACTCCAATGAAAATTGGATGTTTTTGGTGTTTTTAACATGTTCTTGTGGTGTTTTTTTGACAATAGAGGACATAGAAAAAGAAAAATTACTCTTAAAATTGCATTTCTGAGTATTTCTTTATTCAAATCATCGTGAATCAGGAGCAGACAAAAAAGAAAAAGCTGTTTTAAAAAAAAAGCGTATTTGTGATGCAGAAAATATGCTGGGAGGGCCACAAGCTCCCTGTTGTGAGCTCTCAGCAACAGGAAAGTTAAGGGTGGCAAATTTGCCCCCCGTCAAAGGTCCTACTCACAACAGGCAAATTTCTAATGATCTACTGCTGCTCTGCAGAAAATATGTCCCAGAAAATGAAACAGATTTTTGCTCAATCCTGATTAAAAGAACACTAGGAAATATTTAAAATAGCTCAAAGGATGACTGGAGTGGGACTTTAAAATTGCATTTTCCTCTGACACAAGGATGATTTTTTTGCTACATAAGAGAGCATCCCTATTAATGTGCGTTTAGACACATACATCCGTTTTTCCTTTGTGCATTTATCTGTGATCTCCATGCTCTTGAGTTCAGCTGTGTTTTTACCTCGTCCATGTCTGTGAAATTGATCCTTTGACGCAGTTTTTCCAGCTCAGCCTGATCAGGTACAGACATTTGGGTGGTGTATTTGATGTGGGGAAAGGAATGTGGAGTGTGAGCTCTCCGACGGCCCGCCCCCGGGGTGGACTCTGGGGATATATCGTTGGTCAGGCGACTTTCCACCACCGCTGCGGACAACTTTTCTTATTTTTATCCGAAGATCGGTTGGCTTTCTTTTGCTGGACACCCCAATCCTGGCAAAAAGGAAGATATAATTATGCACACATTGTGGAGAGCTCTCCATTTTAGTGAATAGATCGACAGAGTGTTGATACTCCAAATTCTAAGGGGATTATGCTTCTCGTGGAAAGGAAACACGGAATGACCTTTCAGCATGAACAAAGTTATGTTTATGTCAACACGTACCATGTTGTTGAGTCGATCATCCAGGCTGAACTGGTTACCGTCCAGTTGTGCAGGTCTTCTGCACCGTCATCAAAAGGAGGACCTCCAGTTGCCATGTCAACTACTTAGTTTGCTGGAATTGAGAAAACGTTATGGTCACTACTCAGAAACCAGAAAATCAAAGTCTTTAAATACTTAATTAAATAATATGTAAAGTACATTTACAAGTATAAGTTATTAATTTGGGCATTTTGGGAATTATTTAGTAAATAAATATTGTTTTTGAAACAGAGCCCCAATAATTTATTGTTTTTTTTATTACCAATTTATTTGAAAATCTCTTCCAAATTTGTAAAGCTAAATGTATCTGTTTTGTAAACTAGTGCCTTTCTTTGTATTTATTGTATTACTTTTAGTCTTTTTGGTTTGTTGTATTTTGATCCTTATGTCTGCTGCTTCCAATGTTCTTTTGGGAAATTATAGTTTGTGACTTTGAATGTCAATAAAGAAAAAAAAACGAAAGAAAAAAACATGTACAAAATAAATAGTAATAAATAGTAGAAAATACAGCAACTTCAAAATTATGTTAATACAACAATAAAATCAAGAGCGCGCGCAGTTTCCCGGGAAACACAGACAAACATTACATCCGCCGCGAGGACACAACGCAGGGGGGAGGGGGGTTGTGTTAAAACAAAAATACTACGCAACATCCACCCACAAAAAAAAAACAAAAAAAACAAAACATTTTTAATATTTCAACAAACTCATAATATTCCTGTGCAAAACGTCGTTTCAATTGTATACATTGTTCAAGAAAAACCGCTCATGACCTATTTATGTCGAAGAACACATTAGAAGCCAATCACTCCCACATCCAGTTTACAAATGAACATCTGCGGGTCACCTAGCACACAAAAGTGAAATGCTAGAGTCAACTATGTTCTCGTGCTTGGTAGTAGTATGGCTGGCTAATGTGTGGCTAAAGCTTGATACAAACTTGCTCGTCCAAAAAGAGAGAGCACATCTGGGATACTTGAAGCAAAAAAACATTTCGTGTCACGTTAGTGAAGCTAAACTGTAAAATATAAAACGTGTTCGTTACCTTTTTAAGTTGAGGACTGCACGCAGAGAAAGCTAGCCGATGGAGGTAATAGGAAAAACTGCAAGTTTCATGCTCACTTTCGTCGTTTTCTTGAAACTGCACTTGCTAAGATAGCTAGCTATGCTTGCGATTTCAAAAAACATGTACATCGGGAACCATCCAGAGCCCCGAGCAGGACACAGATTTAGCCTCAGAGAACCAAGTATACGTTGTTATAGTTTACAAATGTATCTGTGAATTTGGTCAAAAGCCTCTTCATTAACAAAGACTCACGGAGTTCCACAACACACGAAACACCACTAGATGTAAGCGGTCAAACTACTATTAGACTCCCAAACGCTAGGTGGCAGCAGGGCAGATAATAACCAATAAACGGAAGTTTATTTTCAGGAAGCCATAACGTTCACTGCACGTTAAGAGTGAAAAATTACTCGTTCAGGGACCTATTGCGACCGAGTGGCATAAGTTGAAAGGAAAAAACGAGCTTTTGGTAAAACATTTTTTATCCTTTTTACTCACCCGTTTTAATGTTAGATTGTGGGCTTGTTTCGTTTCCGCGTGACGTCTGTGAGCCACTTAGCATTTAAAGCTAAGCTAGCGGACTAGCAAGGAAAAGCTAACATCAAAGGATCCGCGCTAGCAAGTGAACTTTTTACTTACTTACCTGTATTTTTGTGTTGTGTCGATTGTAAACTCCAGGTAGAACCATGGGCTCCTCGAAGAAACACAAGGAGAAGAGCCGCGAGAAGGAGACTGAAGACCGTCGCCGTGAGCACAAGAAACATCGACACAAGGAACGGGACAGAGACACTTCGGATCGTGATAAAGACAAACGGAAGCGATCCAGATCAAGGGAAAGGAGCAGACGGGACAGCCGCAGTAAGGGCGAAAAAGCAGCGGGAGCCGCGGGTTAGAGGGAGAAAGTTGACCTTGGATACCAGGAAAGTAAGGCTGAAACGCAGCCTCAGAGCACAAGTGTGTGATGCGTCTCTCAGCATTGAGGAAACAAACAAGCTGAGAGCCAAGCTCGGGCTGAAGCCTCTGGATTTGAATGAGAACAAGAAAGAACTCGGGACAAAAGAAGATCCAATGGTCGCGGAAACCATCAACCCAATTGTGATCCAGCAGCAGAAAGAGATGAGAGAGAAGCTTGCAGCCATGAAAGAGAAACGCCTTCTCAACAAGAAACTGGGTAAAGTAAAAACCCTAGCTGAGGAAGACTGGTTGGATGACACAGCTGCTTGGGTAGAGAAGCCGAAAGCTGGCTAAAGAAAAGGAAATGGCAGAGAAAGAGCCAAACTTCTGGAAGAAATGGATCAAGAGTTTGTGTGTCAGCAATCTTGTAGAGGAGGAGTTTGGTCAAGTAAACAAGAAGCATATACATCTCGTGATCTAAAGGGTTCTTAAAAGTGCAGCACAAGCTGGAATCTTTCATGAAGGTCAAGAGCGTTATCTGACCTTAGAAGACAAAGGTGTACTTGAAGAGAAGAGATGTGCTTGTAACGTGGGGCTGATCGACAAGGAAAAGGCAGAAAAAAATTTAGTTTGAAGAAGAAAAAGCCAGATTACAAGCCCTACCAAGAAGAAGAA